>VXBO01013845.1:20774-34408 GCA_013400135.1 Rhinoptilus africanus | reverse complement strand
TCTGAAGCCAAACCACGACATATGGTCATTCAATTATTTACTTGGTATAATTCTCATGTAATTTATCACTACCACAATATCATTTATGTTTGTAGCATGACACCTTACTAAAAAATTCTGTTGCCAAGTACAGGCAGATGGTAAATGCATAGCAGACAAATTACTGAACTGATATTCCTAATGTGGTTGGAAATTATTATAATTAGTTTTCATTAGTCTAATCAAAATTGCTTTAGGTGGGAATTTAATCACATACACCATCATTTTAAAAACGAGTAAGTTACTGACAGAACAACTAAATTTTTTTTTGTTAAGATCCTGTTCTCCATATTGGTTAAGACTAAAATCATTCATTTTATACAGATACACCATTTTCCCATAATTTTTTAAAAAGAATAAATACTTACAAGTTATCTGAGGAGCACACTCCATTAATCTGTGTTGTATATGTTGATGCAGATACTAACAGGCATCATAGGTGAATTGCAAGCAAAGTAAGAAACCCCTGGTATCCATTAGAATACGTCTTGGTTAATATGCCAAATTATACAATATATTTCTGAAGGAAATGTGCTCAGAAATCATTACATTTTTGGACAAAAGATTGATAAAACAGTTGTCCTTTACAGAGTTTACTTTAACACAGCATGACAACTTACACGTATTAATAAAAAGATCTATTACTTATTACTATTTTTCTATTTTTAAATGTCATTTATTATTAGAATTTGAGTATACAGAAGTATGAAGAAGAGTGAAAACATAAGAAAATAAACTCATAAAACATTTTAGCTAGATTGATATTCTACTTTCAATATATTTTTTTGAACAATTTTGGTTACCATAAGGTTATCTTCGCCAGTTTTGCTTTCCAAAGCCTTTTTATAATGAAAAATGCCAAGTTTTTATGTTCTTGCTTTCAGCATTTCTTGGGAGTTTTCTGGGAAGACCATTCCAACTGTATTAATTCAGGAACTGAGTGGGTTCCATATTACATAATCACTAAACCTAAACTACAGGATTCCTTCCTCTCTCTATATTTTTTTTTTCTGACTTTAGGAGCATATCATAGCTTGTAGGATTCACTGGAAGCTAGTAAATCAATAGCTAGAAAAACATTGGAATGATTGTGTAATACAAGGGACTCTGGAGAACATTGCAATAATTACCACTGATGCACTTAAAAGTTTCTTAATTGTCTTAGAATACACAAAGTAGTTACTAAGAGAAAAAAATAAATCTCCCTTCTGGCTAAGAAAATATCCAAATGAACAAGAACAGATACTTTTAAAAATACATAGTACAAGAAAATAAAAAATTAAAGAATAAACATAGTGTCATTGTTTGCCCAAGTCAAAGTGACTTTGAAGAGCAGGTTGCAACATGATGGTTGAGTGAAACCACCACTCTCTGGTCTAGGTCTGCCTGAAAATGTCTGTGCTTCGAGAAAATTCAAGTATATTTCTCCTCCTGACTTGTCTACTAATCAGCTCCTTAGTGGGACAACGTCACTCTCCGGTTCCTCCATGGGCCCTATAGCCTCCCACAGCTAACTCTCAGGTGCCCATCTTTACAAATTCAAACCACACTGACAACAGAGGACTGCCTGTTCAGTGGCAGCATTCCTGTGGCAACAAAATCCATCTCAGTGGCTGATGATTTTGAAAGGTCTGTTTCACTACATTCAGAAACTTCCTTAAGACATATTAAACATTCATGGACAGAGATGTATACTATTCAAGAAAACTGTAGCGAAAAGAGTTCTCTGTTTATGCTGAGACATGTAAGGAGGAGATGAGCAAATAACAGCTGCTCTAGAACTTGAAGAAAAATAGAACCTTAGCACCACCCTGGTTTTGTGTTTCAGGAACATGCAAATAGTTACTAATACTGGAATGACAGTTTTCTAACTCTCAAGGTATTGAGGTATTTAAAAGGTATTAATGTATTTTTTCTTTTCAGAAATAAGATAACTGTATCTCAAATGGTGTACAAGATTGTAAATGAAAATGAACAAATTCTAAAATCTTCAAATCTGCACTTTACTCAACAGGTCCATCAGCTAATTCAACATATTTGGAAACATGGTTTTCTGTACAAGTGAATTAAAATAGATATATGAAGCTGAACTTGAAAGAGGAACACTAACACCAGGTGAACACAACTGAAAAAGAAGAAAAATATCTTCTGTTCTATACAGAAAACTTAAATTAGCTCCTCATGCTATTTTGTTTTTCAATCCACAAATTATGTCCAGGCCTTCCATTCTTCTATAATAAGTTTCACTTCAGCAAAGTTCTTTATAAGTAGGATTAGCTGTATTTCTACTGAGTCTTCATTCTGACAGGATTTGTATTCAGTCAAAATATATTAGTAGGAATGCTGGCTGTAGGCCAAGTGTACTATTTTTAGATACTCGTATTTTTAAAATTATTCTGTATTATAAATTAATTTAGTGCAGTCGACAAGAAAATGCATTATTCTTCATTATATGGGCATAGAATTGTCTCAGCCAATAAGCCAATTTCTCTGTAACTATTCAGAATGCAAATCCACATGCTTTAGATGAAGGCTGCTATCAGCCAAAATGAATTAATTTATATATATAAGCATTATACGATCATTATAAACACTGATTATGCCGTTTGTTATGTTCTGATTGGCCATTGCTCTCAGAATGCCCCACCCATAAGCCCCAAAGTTGTCCTGTTTTAGTCCTTGTTACTGTCCTGTAATCACACTAAAACCAAGAGGCTAAACAGAACGTAATATAGACAAGTACCCATACACTCTTAATAAGATTTCCCACCAAGTTTTATTAGAATATCCCGTTTTCAGTTGCTAGTAACAATGCCAAACTTAAACTAGTAATAGTTTTATACGATAAACATTCATCTGGGGTTGAATTTCTTTTACTATAGGTGTTCACTATTTTTAAAAGAAATAATAATTAAAAAAATCTATTTCACATTTGTAGAGGCAGGCAGTGCAGAACTTCACCATTAATGTTTCAAACAAGGTGCCCACACTGGCTATACATCAGCTGAAACTGAGAGGAACAACAGTTCACAGTCAGTTGCATTCCTTTTGCAAGGTTCTGGTAGTGCTGGGGCTAGAAACTGCTAGAAAATTTCCCTCATGTCGGATAGAGCCAATGACAGCCAGCTCCAAGATGGACCCGCTGCTGGCCAAGACTGAGCCCATCAGCAACGGTGCTAGCACCTCTGTGATAACATACATAGGAAGGGGGAAAAAACCTGAGCAACACTAGCAGCAGCCAGAGAAAGGAGTCAGAACCTGTGAAAGCAACAATTCTGCAGACACCAAGGCCAGTGAATAAGAAGGGGGAGGCAGTGCTCCAGGCACTGGAGCAGAGATTCCCCTGCAGCCCATACTGAAGACCATGGTGAGGCAGGCTGTCCCCCTGCAGCCCATGGAGGTTAATGGTGGAGCAGGTATCCACCTGCAGCCCATGGAGGATGCCACACTGGAGCATGCGGATATACCCAAAAGAGTCTGTGATCCCATGGGGGACCCACACTGGAGCAGTCTGTTTCTGAAGGACTGCACTCCATGGAAAGGACCCACACTAGAACAGTTCACGAAGAACTGCAGCCTGTGGGAAGGACTATAACTGGAGAAGTTTATGGAGGACTGTATCTCTTGGGAGGGACTCCACGATGCAGCAGGGGAAGAGTGTGAGGAGTCCTCTGCCTGAGGAGGATGGAGCAGCAGAGACGACATGTGATGAACTGACTGCAACCCCCATTCCCCATCACCCTGCACTGCTGCAGGGGGAAGAGGCAGTGAATTTAGGAGTGAAGTTGAGCCTGGGAAGAAGGCAAGAGTGGGGGGTAAGTGTTTTAAGATTAAGAATTTATTTCTCATTATCCTGCTTTGATTTGGTTGGTAATGAATTAATTTTTTCCTCAAGTTGAGTCTGTTTTGCCTTTGACAGAAACTGGTGACTGATCTCCCTGCCCTTATCTTGACCCAAGAGCCTTTCATTGTATTTTCTGTCCAGCTGAGGAGGGGAGTGATAGAGTGGCTTTGGTGGGCACCTGGCATCCAGCCAGCGTTAACACACCACAGTTGTTTTAAGACAAGCACTAGAAATGAACCATCATGTACGTTTCAGACATGCAAAGAAGAAGCAACTCAAGTACAGAGATAAAAAACCTATCATGATAGACACCTGTGAAGGATCAGGAATAGGGCTATTGCAGAGAGTAAGCTGACATCAAGGATCTATATGAGAACACCAAAACCTGCTGAAAAATAAAGGCTAAGAACACGAACTGGAAAGCAGGAGAGAGTAAGATGGCATAAGGAGACACAGAAGAATGAAGGGGATGGTAGAGCTATCATACATGGAAATAAGAGATTGGACTATGCAGAGTGGACTATATCTGGCTTGGCAAAAAGACTGGGCCAAGAGGCAGGGGGAGGGATTTACACTGAGGTATGGAAGAGAAACAAGAAGTGACTGAGCTGATGTCATAGAGAGCAGAAACTCATTATGGAATGGAGGAAAAAGAAAACAGGCATAATAAGAAAGTATGATAAGGAGATACTGGATTAGGACAAGGAGATAGTAGAGAGGAAGAGCTGCATCTAGTCAAATGAGAACAGGAAAGTGAGCATAAAGACTAGGAGAAATAGGCGGACTCTGCATTTGCTGTAGTGCACAACCTCAGGAACCAAGCCCGGGGCCAGATCCTGCACTCCCGGGGAACCATGTCCAGACAGTGGGGCAGACCTTTATGGGAGCATCCTACAGCTGCTGAGAGATGACCCACTATGGAGTTACCTTATTGAATCATATTTCCTTTTGGGAAACATTAAACAACTAAGATTATTTTTCAGTTTTTCAATTTGACTTTAAATTTACATTCCATTACCTAGCAAGGAACAGTATTCATAACGTAATTAATGATTTTAGTAGGAGTGTCCAATTCCACTTTTAGCTTTCAGCTGTGATTGCAACCTGTTCTTTTGAAAGACTGGAACTTTTACAATAATTGTCTCAAAGCTTGCTTAAGCTTCTGCAAATTGACGGCAGGCTTGCAGGCCAATAAGAAGCTTGCTTGTATCTATTTAGCACCTTCTGCAGACCATCCTCTTGCTTGCCAGTCACCACCCAAGATTGGCATCAGCTCAAGAGGGTGTGTTGCTCCCCCAGCTGGAAAGGGTGTAGGCCTCTGGCTGTCAGAGTGGCCAGACCCTGCCTAGCCCGAGGGCCCACCTGAGCCTGTGTTGTTAACTCCAAAATTGCTGAAGCCCAATGACTGTGCCAAGCTCTGCCCAAACAGCAAGGGGGCAGGAAAAGCTCATACGGCAACTGTGTAAAATGGCAATTAGCTGGGCAACAGCAGCCATCACGCTGATTGGTCAAGTTATGGACCGACGTGGGCTACCTGGACTATAACTGACACGGCGACCCACCAAAATTTGCGTATTGGGACCGAGACCCCCACTACCATCAACCACGGATCAACGGGACGCTGCTGAACTTCTGGAGGACCGCCGAGACATCATCAGGCCTATCGTGGTGAATATGCTCTTGCTGCACTCTGTAATACTGCTTTTCTTTTCTGCCTTTCCTCTACTTCTGCCTTTACTTTATCGCTTGTCTCGGTGACTTTTGCTGGGGAATAGCAATAAACCAGCAGTGAGCGGCATCTGACTTCATTTGCATCTTAATTTTACTCTTGGAATCATTGCAAACCTATCCCAGGCCTAATTTAGTTGGACTGGGACATAACATTTCTCTATCAGTCACCTGCTTACTGTTCCTCTGTTAAGCCTCCTTCTAGAAAGAGTTACAGAAAAAGAGTGGAAAATAACAGCACGTGACAGTGTAATTACTGGGAGAAGAAAGTGTCTTAGTTATTGAGACACATTCCAGATAGAGATCAATGGATAATGAAAAAGCTGGATTTTATATCACCTAGGAGAAGATTGAAAATGAATACTGGAACAGAACAAAAGAAACGGTATCTTCTAAAAATTTTGAAACAAATTTATTTATTTGTATTATTTGAATTGGAAAAAAAAAGTGCACAACTTATTTGTCATGTTTTAATCTCAGCAGGCAACTAAGCACCACAGAGCTGCTAATTCACTTCCTCCTGGTGGAATCAGAAGGGTCAGAGTGAGAAAACTCGTGGGCTGAGATACAGACAGTTTAATAGGTAAAGCAAAAGCTGTGCATGCAAGCAAAGTAAAATAAGGAATTTACTCACTACGTCGCATGGGTAGGCAGGTGTTCAGCCATCTCCAGGAAAGCAGGGCTCCATCACACGTAACAGTTACTTAGGAAGACAAACAACATCACTCTACATGTCCCCCACTTCTTCTCCCCCCAGCTTTTTATTGCTGAGTATGATGCATATGGTATAGAATATCCCTTTGGTCAGTTGCCCTCAGCTGTGCTGTGTTCCCTCCCGACTCCCTGTGCACCCCGAGCCTACTCACTGGTGGGTGGTGAAAGAAGCAGAAAAGGCCTTGACTCTGTGTAAGCACTGCTCAGCAATAGCTAAAACATCCCTGTGTTATCAACAGTTTCCAGCAGAAATCCAAAATGTAGCTCCATGATGGCTACTATGAAGAAAATCGACTTTATCCCAGACAAGACTAGCATATCCGTCCATCTTTTCCTCAATAACATTTTTAAAAATTTCTTTTCTAAGTCATGCCAATGCCCTTCACAGGGTTAGAAGAGGAATAAGGGGGAAAAATATTAAGCCAATTGTTTTTCTGGTATTAAAACTGAAATTAAAACATGCGGAGTATGTACTAATTACTTAAAAGGATTCACAAGTTTCACTTATGTTCATTCTGGTAAGTATTGGGAGGTGAAATAGAAAAATTTATGGTGTATGGGACTTTTATAATTAAAGGTAATATAAAGTTAGTAGGAATTTTTCGCCATGAGTTCTTGCTTCCATTCTTTTAATAACTTAAGTGGCCAGAGCATGTCTTTTAACTCATTTAAATATTCAAAATTAACAGTGACCCCTGTATATAAATGACTGTTCATAATAGAAAGGATCCAAATGATGGCTCACTTTGCAGTCAAATATGATAGAACAACAAGTTTTTTTCTCTTGTTGACATTTGTGTAAATAAGACACTTAGGAAATTTGCTGGTTCTACTATCACTGTCATTCCCACTGAAAAAAAGATTTCAAACAAGTTCTCAATTTTTAAAAGTTCTCAACAAAGTCTCTCTTTATAAACAGGATGATATATTCAAAAAACCCCATCAGTTGTGCAATTAAATTTTTCAAAGCAAGCACGTAACAACATTTCTCATCTGTTTCCGTATTTCCTCATTTGAGCGTCCTCTTCTCAAGAACACAGTGTGCACTTTAAGTTTGAGCAGTAAAGTTTTACCCGCAGCACTATTTTGTCACCTGTGTGTTGCAGAAAGTGTTCATTTGCCAGGGCATTGACTGTTGTATGGCACAAATGAGAGTAGAAGAGAGAGGAAGAAAGCAGGATCCAGAGGCCCATGTCTGACTCATGGGCTCCTGAATCCCAAAGGCCAATGCCAGAGGAGCTTTCTGTGTAGCTTGTAAGAAGGTGACAGTCAAGAGACTTCACTTCAAGTAAAGCAGATGCCCAAGATGGGATGTCTGTATTGCTTATCAAAGAGGCTTCAACACTAGCGTAAAACTAAACTGATTCTGACTTTTTTCCAGAAGCATGGTATCTTCCCTTGAAACTAACACAATTACGGAGGGGTTCGGTCAATATTTAAAAAACCTAAAATTTTTCAGATGCACTTTTGAAACTTAAATGGTCTTGATACCCTCGTGATTTAAGTTGGCATGATGTCATTGCAGTCAATAAGGCTGTTTGATTTACACCTGTAGAAGATCTGGCAAATTTATCTTCTTTCTCAGTTTAAGAGCAATTTGCATATACTTGGAAGTAAAATATCAATCACTTTTTATACCTTGACAAACCTGTCTGACAGCTTATAAAACACAGATGCATATGAGTTTATTCATATACGTACACACATAAATACATGCAGTTACAATACTACTGTCTTATCTGGGAGGATAAGATTAGAGATGCGAATTTCAGGAACAGAAGAACCAAAAACTGGAATCTACCATGTTTTTTTTTTTCCTTTGCTCAACGTCATATGACTTTTTTCTCAATTTCTTTCTATATTGACTATACCTACACTCAGCATGCGATATGTTGAGACATTCTTTCAAAGATCCCCCTACCAAACAAAAAACTCTATAAGTGTGTCAGGAAAGAAATGGAAATAATTAAAATTATGCTAATAGAACATGGTAATGTAATGTTCAAAAAGCCAAAAAGATTTCTCTCTGCAGTGCTACTACGGTGTTCTGCAGCTGTAGCAGCTCTCTCAAGACTAGCTCTTTCTACAAGACTAGTTTCTACATTGGCCAGAGCAGAGAGAACTTTGTCCTCTCAGCTTTAATTCATAGCTTCTCTTCTTATGTACCTCACTCCTTTCCCCAGAAGCACCTCCTTTGCTTCCAATTTAGTCAAACCCACAGATAAGCCTCCCATTGTAGAACAGTAGCTCATAGAACAAGCAAAGTAGCTGCCACTGTGTTGTCCACAGTATGCCCATTACTTTATGGTGTAGCTGGTTTTTGTTTGGGTTTTTTTTCCTCATGTTGCAAAGATACTGGGCACGGCTGTTCACTAATATGTTTGTCTGCCGTAACAGAGTGCTGCACAATGAACGTGATTTATAATCATGTTTAGCATTGAAAAGAAAGCTCTACATCTTACCGTTTAGGCTTCTAGCATTTATTCCCTCCTATATACCATAGTTCTTGATGTATTTTGTAACTCAAACAGTTACTCATAACAAAAAACATAAGGGTAAAAAACCCAATCATTGGTGTTCCCAATAGTACAGTTACAGTATTTCACAGACTTTCATTAAATAAACAATATTCCAAGTTGCCTGTACATTCGTTGCTGAAGAAAAGTTATTTTTCTTTTCACTGTAGAAGAAATCAGACACATTTGTTTAACCGATACACAGCCATTTTTCTTTTTTAAAAGTAAATAATCAGAAAATTAAGTATAAGAGCTGATCAACTGGATTTTTCCTCGCAAAGCACTGTTCTCTTCATGACTGACCAGTATTACACATTATTTGCTTTTTAAAAGGAATAATACTCACAAAGTTTTTCTACATAAATAGGAAATATTTTTGTGTAGCTCATATCGATTTCCACAAGATTCCTCTTTTCTTGGTATAATAAAAAAATTGTAACTTTTGTGTGTTAGTATTGCATTATAGTACCTGGAAGGTTCTTACAGGATTCTTATTATAGCAAGTGCTGTCTAAACATAAAATGGTATTCTTACTTATATAGCCATCTGATAGACAATTTTCAGACACAGAAGACTGCTAACTCTGGTGCAAGGAATACATTCAATAAGCATAGAAAACTAGTGAAGAGGTTTAGACTGGATATTCAGAAAAATTTTTATGCTGAAAAAGTTATTANTCTTCCTCCCCAGGTGCAGCATCATCCCTGGAGGTATTTAAAAGACGGGCAGACATAGTGCTTAGAGATATGGTTTTGTTATATTTTTTGTCAGAGTTAGGTTGATGGTTGGACTAGATGATCTGAAAGGTCCATTTCAACCTAGGCAATTATATGATTCTATGAAGAGGCAGCAAAAAAAAACCCCAAAAAACCAGCAGAGACAGATGATAAACCTCCTGTGAGTGTAGCCAGTGACCTGGGAACTTAAAAGGTTTTTTAGAAGGACAGGGTAGAGTCCGTGCATACAGCTTAAAGAGATCCCTGTATGTGGCTGCAGAACATAAACTCAAAAACTAAAGAAACATGGATCTTTGTCATTGCTATTACAGAAGTAAGTAGGTTGAAGGTGGGTTTTTTGTTTTAGTCTTCTGTTGTTGGTTTGGTTGTTTGGTTGTTTGATTTTTTTTGTTCCTTTTGTACCTATTTTTTTAAAGAACAGAACTATGGAGAGACCTTTAGGTGGTAAAATATTTCCGTGAAAACAGGCAGGCAATGTTTAGTAGTTTAATATACAGAAGAAGAGAGAGGAGGAAATAAAACTGAGAAGCATGGGAGCCAAACAAATATTGGTGATAGAACTGAAAAACAGCAGTAAAATGAAGAAAAAACAAGTAGTGAACAACAGTAAAATCTACAAATGGATTGAATGAGTGGGAACAATGGTCCTTGCAAAAAAAGAGATGCTTGGATTTGGAAAGCTAAGAGAATCAGGATTTGTCAGAAATCAAAGTGGAATAAAGGCAAACATCCAAAAAGTTTTTTGCTAGGGTTAAGAAAGTAAATAACTGAAATAATGAATTTTGGAGAGGTACTGAAGATTGAAGATGCTGTGGAAAGTACAAAAAACATTGTTCAGCAAAATCTGAACTTTATTCAGTACGCTCGGCTAGTTTGCTAGGTTGGAGAAATGGTAATGGTAAGTAGAGGAAGCTAGTAGAACTCAACAGAGGGATAGGGGAAAAGATAAACGAAAAAATCAGAATCAAATCAACCAGAAAACTTTAACTATTTTCATTTCCATGAACCATGTTATGTTCCTGGAAACATCCAATCTACTTGACAAAGTATGCAAACTAAATACTGCAAATAGAAGTGGAAATGAACTACCATTCTAGTTTGAATGAATAAAGGGGCTTAGAATTAAACTTAAGAGAGAGTTTTTTGTGATTCCAGATAGGGCATATGGAGGGGTGGGAGGCAGAGGACACAAAACTTGATCACCTGAATATTAAATACTTGCACTTTTAGACAAAGATGATTTACAGATTCATCTTCTGAAAATACAGACCCTAAGTACAGAATGCCAATAAAATTGATTATGAGTTATTTCTTGGACATACTATTTCCACACCATCACGTAACTGATGTTATAAAAAAATGTGAGAAAAAGTGTCCTATTTCACTTTCTCCAGAGTTCAGGAATTTTGCAAGATACTAATACTCATCTAAATTTTTGAATGAATTCATGTTTAAAGGCATTTGTTACCTTTTCGAATGTCAGTGTCCTAGTCTAAAGAAAAGTACAGTGTTAAGTTTCCACTTGAACAATGCAAAATGCATTGAAAGATAATAATATCCGTAGGCAGCCAGTGTGTGCCTATGCAGAGATCCACTTTAGATTACACCCAATCATTACAGTACTAGTAAGCACAAGCACTGCATGTATTGAGAAATGCATTTGTCAAATAAGTCTGAAAACCACATTTCAGTGTTTTCTTACAGTCCACAGGTACATGTTTGTATTTAATATACATTACTCTTTCAGTAAAACAAACAAAAAACCCCTCAGAAGCAGTCATGTCAAACAATCAAAACCCAAAAGATATTGACATTTTCAGGTAGAACACTTAAGATTTTTCTTTTTACAATTCAGTCTTATAAATGGTTACTTTTCTTAGTTTCTGGGTTTTTTTTTTAAAGAACTTTTTCATTTGGATAATAATTTAGAAACTTCTTTCACCATTTTTGACATAGGAAATTAGCTGAAATGGATTCTTCCCCATTAAGAGTTTCAGTGAATCAGAAAATTACACTAAGAACTATTCATTCCTTATCATCTCTCCTGCAAAACAGTTAGCGGTAATCTTCACACTTCATATTAAAGTATTGATTCCCCTGCACTGAAAGGTTGGTAATGACCCCTCTAATTATGAAGAAAAAATATCCTAGGTTTTTTGCCAGAAGAAAACATGAGAATGGACTTTCAGAGAATAAACTGGCTACTGTAAAAGTAATCATTATATTTGTATGTATTCAGAATAATAAATATCTGAAAGAATAAACAATGACACTTAGATTGCAAGAATAGGCCAGCTTTGAATTAAACATTACAAAGTGTATGTTTAATTTTTATTATCTTACTCATTTGAAGATAATTGTGTCACATACCATACTTGGGAACTAAAAGAAAGTATCTTGAATTTGTTCAGTTGGTATGACTGAAGGATATTTTCTGGGAATTTTAAATTTCTTCAGGATAGCAGGATCCAATGCTCTATACCATTGATAAAAAAAGCCAAAGGAACCTCAGCAACTCAGTTGGATGACCTTCCTGCTCTGAATTAGTAACATAGACACCAATGCCATTAACAGTTACGGCCAAGACCCAGTTCTGAGTCGTAATCAGTTGAAAATCGATGGACATTGATTTTGGCCGAGAACCAGCCAGGTTAGATATGTTTCTGGAATAGAAAGTTTTAAGACTAAAAAAAAAAAAAAAAGAAGAGAAAAAATTTAAANTAAAAATAGCAATCAGCATTAGACAGACCGTCAGTAGACCTACTGAGTGTACGTCAAACAGATCGAATGGGTGCTAACTAAAGTAAGGAATACTTACAAACAACTTTTTTTTTATTTTATTATTTTATTTTACTTTTGAAAAAAATAAAGTGCAATTATGAAACAGCAGTATGTTCGCAATTTCAAGTGGGGAACAGAGAAGGACAGGAAAAACACCACGATAAGGTGAAAAAATGGTTTGAGCGAAGGAGTTAGAACACTGACATTTCACGTAGAATAGTTTTGTCAAGTTGATAATTCCCTTCTTTCATAGCAAAACTATCAGCATTTGAAATAATAAAAGATATTCAAATATCAGTTGGAGAGTACTATGGATTTAATTACTGATCATTTAGCACTGGCTTTTGAGGACACTGAGCTGTTCTGTGACTTCGTTGTAAACAAGATTTGCAAAATGGAAGGTCTTAGTAATTACAAATGTGAAATTAAAAATAATTTAAAAAAGAATACAAAATTTGACTAAACAAGAACAAACTTTAAATAAATCTCTAAGTTGCTTAGAATGTTATTGTACTTATTTAAAAAAATAAATAAATTCAGTGCATAATTTCTCTTAAGTGTCTTGGAGTGTAAGTTGATCTATTGTCCTTGTGTCTTGGTTTAAGATATAAAATATAGATATGAAAACTCTTATTCACAGCCACTAAAAGAAGGCTTATGGAAAAATTAACTAAACATAACAAATAAATAAATAAAATCCAGTGTACAGGAAAAGAGAAGCATTTTAAGCATATTTGAAAAATTAGAATCTTGTTTGGGTGCCAATGGGCAGCAAAGACAAGCATTGTCTATGTATTAGAAACCACAGAAGCACTGGAGAATGGTTACATAGCCATTACGGTTTCTCCCCCCAAAAAGGTGGCAGGATGAATAGTCCAATTGAAGTACATCTACACCAATGCATGCAAAATGGGCAACAAACAGGAGGACCCGGAAGCCGTTGTTCAGCTGGAAAACTATGATATGCTTGCAATCATGGAAACATGGTGGGATGACTCACAGAATTGGAGTTCTGCAATGAATGGCTATAAACTTTTCAGATAGGCGAAGAAGGAGAGGCAGTGGGGTAGCCCCATATGTTAGGGAGCATTTTGATTGTCTAGAGCTTGATGATGGTGATAAAAGAGTCAAGTGTTTGTGAGTTAGCATCAGGGGAAAAGCCAAGAAACCAGATATGATAGTGGGAGTCTTTTATAGACCACCTTCCCAAGTAGCAAGTGATAGGACAAGAGAAAACAGCCTCAAGTTGTGCCAGGGGAGGTTCAGATTGGATAT
>VXBO01013845.1:0-20713 GCA_013400135.1 Rhinoptilus africanus | reverse complement strand
GGTATTTAAAAGAGATGTAGATATGACATTTAGGGAGAACTTGGCAGTGGACTTGGCAGTGTTACATTAACAGTTGGATTCTATGATCTTAAGGGTCTTTTCCAACCTAAATGATTCCATGAGAATAAACAAGACTAGATCCTCTTCTTCATATATATAGTCTTTATATATAGATATAAATCTATATATCTGTATCTCTCCAAGATACCAAAGCACGTTAGAGATTTACATGGGAGCAATACTGAACAAAGCAGAATTTCAAGGAAAAAATATTTTTTGCCATGGCATTGAAATTCCTGTTGCAGAAGTTTGCAATTGGTACAGCAAAAAAACCACCACCTCACCACAGCATGAAAAAGACATTCCAGATAATGACAGCACAAATTGAAGCAATAAATTCTGAGTAAAAGATGGCCACAGTTTGCTTTAGCTGTGTCTCAATGGAGATTTTACTTCAAGCAGCAGGTTCATGGCAGTGGGCTTCAGGGTTTAATACCCTTTAAAATAAAGAAGAAAATGTCTGACCTTCCATTTTATATTTTTTGATAACGTAATTCAGTTTATTATCTTTACAGCACTTTTTGGCTTCAGTTACAGAAAAGAGTTGAAGACCATGTAACATCTTCAACTTAAGTATAGAACAGGGAAGAACCCGTAAGTTTGCACATCTTTTCTTTTTGAGCAAGTTGCTTAAAACGTAGTGAAAGTAGAAGACAGAGAAAAAAGAAGTCAAAGTAGTTGAGAGCACACAGCCTCCTAGCTTTCAGCCTTGTTTAAAAATCTTCACAAAAAGTTGTAGCAAAGGAAAAGCCATTACTGTGTAATGAATTTAATTAATTTTAATTTCTTAATTAGCAAGAAATTTAACATTTGAAAATAAAAATATAGTATTTCAAAAGTGTTTCAAGAAAAACAGACTAATGTATTTGTCCACAATAGGTTTATCTTTGTTAAAAAATAAACCAAAAAAAAGTCCTCAACCCATGCCTGGAAAGCAATGATCTCTCTTTCTCTTGAAATCATAACACACAAATTGCCCTGAAATCTTATTCTAAACCAGGCTAGTTTTGTTTTCATGGATATAACATCCTGCCAGAGATTGCCTTCAAAAACCTGTGTGAGGAAGGCAGTAAAAAATGGCACACCGAAGGCAACCTATGGCTCATTGTAATACCTATCTTCCTCATCTTATAGGATTGAGGTGGCGTACTTTTAATTTGCTGTTAAAACTACAGCCAGTTCAAGATCTTTCTCATGTACTTATGAAAAGCAGAAGTACTGTGATATATAAGCATATCTTATGTCATAAACAAAAAAATATGAAAATAAAAATATCTGAGTACTGGAAGATTTTTAATATCTCACCACCACATTTTTCTGCTTTACAAAGGATGTATTCTGGTTACTTTATTAAATATTTTCAAATTTCTATGTGATTTTTCCATGAGAAGTGAAATTTTTGACTAATGCAATCAATTGAAAAACATTAGATTCTGTTCTCACCTACAACAGAAGTATTTGGAAATGAATTTTTGTTTGCCTTTTGTCATGGATTTCAGAGGCGAAGGTTTTCAGGACTGCAAGTATTAGGTGGGCATAGAGCAACTGCACAATGTCACAACAGAACACAAAAGCAACATATTTCACCAGTTACTGTCTATTAACAACAGGGTTTATCTAGTTCCATATACGTATCTGTATCAATAAAGTATTTTTGCCTCAGTCTTTACTTCAAGTGTCTCTGTAGCAATTTCTTCCATGTTTATTTAATGATCAGATTTTGTGTCACAAATGAATGGAAAAAGTAGAATTCTGAACTTTCTTCATGCTACTGTTAACAAACTCAATAGATGTATCCTTAATACTTTGGCATTCAATCAGTGTTTAAATTCTGAACATATCTTAGGCAAGGACAAATGCTGAATGTGTTATATAGTTAATAACATGTTTTTAATTCCTCAGTATTCAATCTTCAAAATTGTAGGCTCATTTCACTCTTTTTGCCACTCTCAACAGACTATTTTCCAGTTTTATTTGCAAACATAAAAATTCTAAAATTCTTCTACAGAAGGAGAGTTAAGATCAGCTTGGATATCAGTCCTACAAAGCCAAGAATTTGTCTTAAGGAATTTATGGAGAAAAAAATCAGTCATAATCTTGTAGCTTCACTTCAAAATCATAAGTGCGGAAGATCACTAAAACAGTACTTTCCCATTTTAGTTGCACAGTGTGTAAATACAAAGAACTCAAGTAATATGAACAGAAACTACAAAAAAAACCCCCAAGCATAAATTAAGTACAACCAAAGAAGTAAACTGCTATAATGAAAGGCCTTATGACTAAGAAAAATAACATTTTAATTTGCCAAAGTATTCAGAACTGATCACCTGCAGAAGAGCGTATCTCGGCTGGTACTCGATCTCGTGTATCCTTAGCATAGGGACATACTAAATGCCAGTACTTTAGTATTTTATGCCAAAGATGACTAATTATATTTTTAAATGTTTCCCTTTGTCAGATCACATTATCTCCATTCCTGACTTCTTTAATGACCACTATAGTAACTAAGAATGTTGAAATTCATGGGATAAGTATCAATCAAGAAAACTTGGGGCAATCTATATCTCTCAGAAATTTAGTTTTAGGATACTTAAGGAAAAGGGTCTTTGTCTTACTATGAAGAGTCATTTTACACTTATGAACACCTAAAATGTAACAGCAGTTGCAAGAGAATATACTGGACCATTTAACTAACACAGAGGCCAGTCTCTCTCTTCACTGTCTTTGCCAGGCTTCATAAAAGGCTTGTTCAGGCAATTGTCAATAAGATGTGGAGTTTCTCACTTCAGCTCATTGCTTCCAATGCATTCACATCACTGCTACATAAAATTCATGGCATACTAAATGTGAGGACTCTTCTGGTAGCTCACATGAACAGGCTTGATGGACTGTCTTCTGTTTCAAGTGAGCCACAGCTTACACCTGGTATTTCTGTGAGCAGCAGAGAAAGGAAAAGCTGAATATAGCAGGATTTTTTTCCCACAGTTGGAGCAGACTGACAGACACTTGTGCCACCACTTCCTGTGCTAATGCTTTTCCATGAAAATGTTGTCTGCATTGAGAAGCCACTTTCCACAAGGACTGAATTTAATCAAAACTTTTTGGAGAAATAGGCAGAGAAGGAAAAGAAACAGACTTACAAAATGAAAGCAAGAAAAAATAAATAACTTCTAAATACCTTCTTCAGTTCCTTTCCTTTGTTTTTCATTAATAAGTTGTTTAATTAAACTTGCTCTTTGTTCCCTGCATAGCCATTTCCTTCCCAGGACTCTTTTGTGATTAAGCTTTACTTTGGACAAGAGGCTAATGAAGCTGGCAGCAATACTACAAGTCTGTGTGGAAATGAGAGAACACCTTGCTTCTACCATTGGCCCTGAGTAGGCCAAATTTCACTACTTGTTTACACAATCACTTGCATTAGGCAATGGAAAAACTTAGTTCCCTATGTCCATACAAACAAACCTCGTCTTCTTAGATAGGGAGTAACTCCGTACTCCCCAAAGAAGAGCTGTCAGGTTCATCCATCCCCTGATTAATTAAAATGCCCAGAGAACAGGGACAAAGTATTAATACACAGAAGGAAGAACTTTAGGACAGGGGTTTGGTAGGAAGGAGAAGGAAAGGGAGAAACTTGTCCGGGTCTTATTATTTCAGGCAGAATTAGAGAAAAACACTCAGGATACGGAAATATGTCAGTCATATAGGCCCAGACTTAGCACACATCCTTATCTTAAAAGGCCAATAAAACAAGTACTTCAAGTCAGCTGGGATGTAGTCAGAGCCTTTAAAGTAAAAGGCTTAATTCCCTTATTCTCTTCACAAACTGAGATTGTATTTTTTTAGTTTGTCTGCTTTATAAAGGGTGACACTACAGCACCATGGACAACTCCTGAAGTGTGAGACTATCAGTGCTGATTCATATATTGAATTCCTGCAAAGCTATTTTATTGATCCTAATATGCTTAATACATTTCATAAAGCAGTAGCATAAGGCTTATTTTTTTACCACTTTACCATTTGCAACCTAAGATGCTGTTTCTTAGAGTTAATCTTTGAACATTACACAAAAATCAATCATCTATGTAGTACGCTAAAGGTTACGTGTTGTTCCTTGGGCCAGTACAATTCAGTGCTGACAACAATTAAGTAACCAGAATGTCTACTTTTTCACTGCCTGTTCTTTTTACTAAGTAGCAAATTCAGAGGGCATTTATTATATTTAAATTCATTGGCTCAAAATACTCTCTAGAGACTGGTCTTTAAAATAAGATGCATATTTTCCATGCACAATTGTAAAGAAACACTGCCCTCTTCTGTCAAAACAGAATGAATCTCCGTAGAGGCAGGCTTTATTTTGGAAAAACAGAAGAGATTAAAAAATATTATTTTATATAGAAACAAATGTTTGTGCTATGTTCAAACAGCATACCTGAAAATGTTCATTTTCATTTTTTTGTTCTTTCTACTCAATCAGTACAATTTGTCTTTTCTCCAGTTCAAGGAAGCATTTCAGAGCACTTACAGACATGGAGACATATTGCAACAGTTCTATTTAATAAACAAACACATCAAATTTTTTATTTACTTTCTTGTGTGAGTAGCTTTACATATGGCAGCAATTTCACAAATCAAAGTTCTAATATTTTTCTTCTTTAGAGATCTGTGTATCGTGATCTCTGATTAATATAAGTGTGTTATTTTTTGGCCCCTTTATCCATTTCCCTACATTTTCTAATATTCTTTCTCCGGGCAGAGGAAGAATAGTACTTAAAATCTTGTAAAAATCTCGTAGCTTCACCAGCATTCAAAAATAGAATAATATCAATTTTTCAATAAAAAACAATATTTCATTTTCAAAACATGCATCATTGTCTTTCATCCATCCTGCCTTGAATATCCACTGTCTAAACTGTGCCACTAATATCATCAGGTGCTTATCTTTAAGAGTAACTGATCTGTTAAGATAGTGATAATAACCTTTTTTAAAAACAACCAAAAAAAATGGAGACCCAATTACATAGAAATGCATGCAGGGCCACATGCCATGAGAAAGGTGTATAAAGCCAATGTAATTGGACAGTCTTACTCTTTAAAACCTACCATTCTAGCCTTTCCTTGCTGGTGGAATTGCCATATGCTCATATAAAAGCCAGCAACTCTTCACTACTGTGCTCTGTTCTCTGGAAGAGGAAACTGAACATACCACTGATGAATTTTCTGATTTTTCAGGGTATTTTTGGTCTGTCATTTTCTGCAACTGTTAAGAAAATCAATTCTGTAAGAGTAAGAATTTTTTTTGCTATTAGAACACCAGTGAGAAGAAGAATTTCCCAGTTACAATTTTGTCTTTATTGAGAAAGGCAAAGCAATATTGCCCCTCCAAAAAAACCCTAACACTCTAGGCATATTAGTGCATTTCAGTAACAGAGTTATCATCACAGCGGTCAACACAAGTAGAGAAAACATCCTCACTGCTTTTGCTGAGGAAAACAAATAACAAAAATTAGCTTTGCACATAGAAAATCTGTGCCCAAGATGCCTCTTAAAAATTATGGGGAAGCCAAGACAATAAGGAAAAATCTAACAAGGATTCACAAGCATTTATAAACTAAAAGCTAAATTAATTACAGGGCATTTTGACATATACCTTTATAATTTTCCACAAGGCGATTTCCACACACTGCATTAAGATATGTTTGATGCAGTTTGTATGCCATTCCTTCAAAGACTTTGAATTTAACTTCACTTAGTGAAATCTTTGAGACATACCTCTTTGTTTCAAGATATTCTAACAAAGCACTTAACTTTCTCTGAAACAGTTGGTTTTCATAACCTGTACCTTTCTACATATGTGCAGAAATAATCCTTGCCAATTCAGGATCAAATTTTGGAAATTTAAACAGAAGATTGTCACAAACACCAAGTTCTGCACTAAAATATGTTTAAAAATTATATAAAGACATTGTAATTAAAATTTCACAATAAAAATAAACATGTTCAATCAAATTTTCAATGGAGGTCATTATTCATGGTGCAATTTGAACACTTCCTCAAATGAAGGTAAGATAATGAGGTTATCTGATCATCCATTTAAGTGGCTCATTTCAGGTTGGTCTAACATCAGCCCATGGAAAAGCCATTTCAAATGTGTTTGGCTTTTAGTATGGGGTTTATTTCCAGAAGTTTTCAACCTACCTGAAGTATATGAATAAAGCAACAGAATTTTCCTCCTACATTTTTTTCTTCATATAAATGTACAAAGCTGTATCTTTTGGTTGCTCACAAGCCCCCTGTGAATCGCAGATTACAGACTTTCAGAGAACTCAACAGAGAATAAATATAGGACAAAAGATGTCTTATTTTTATAGTCTTTCTCTCACTGTTCACAGCAGGTAGTAGTATTGTATTTTACCTCAGTTTCATACTGGCATTCTTGGCTGCATCTAAACACCCCTTCTCTCTCACTGCATCATAGGACTATAATGTTACAGGGCTACATGAGGCCGTGGAAACTAATTCTGGGCAGGATATCATATTAGCTCTTCTAAAATTTGTCTCCCATTAATCATGTCCATTAACATAAAAGCTTCACTAACATGATAGTCTAGCAGGACATTTCCTGTTAGCAGCCAGGGAACAAATTATGACTGACACCTGAATAAGGATAAAAACAGCACAGTTATCATCCATAACTACCTTCCACGCCGAGCAGCATAGCGACTGCTTGCTGAAAGTTATGTCTGAAAGTTGCAGGTAAAACAAAAGCAGAACCACAGCTTTATGTTTCACCTTAAACACACTGATGACTCACCCAAATAGGTTGAGAGACTGGCCACCATTTCCAAGTCACTAGCTTTCACAGTTTTACCCCCAGTGCTCCTCCTGCCATTAGCCCTCACCGGAGGTACACTTCAAAGCAAACCAACAAGGTCGTACTGTAACCTTGCCAAGAGACCTTCAACTCTTCTACAAAATAGTCTAATACTTTTAAAGAGAAGAGGCTAGTGTGACGCTGATTTTTAGTGCTGAAAACAATTGCACATGATGTTTCAAGGTTTTTGAAATAGAAGACCATGAGTATTCCAATCAAAATTCCTGGGGAACAAGTGCCACCTTTCCCATAGTGCACTTCAGCATGTATAAGCTGTAAAACATTCTAGAATGTTAATTTTATGAAAAGCTATTCTTTACAACATATTACTTGAATAATATATTTGAACTCAGAAGAACCAAAAGAGAAAAACAAAAAATAAAGACTGGGAAAGCATATCAGAGAAAGGAAAAAATATGTATTCTTTAAATGCAAATTTTTAGACAAACATTTATGCATAAGAATCATAGAATTGTAATACATGCTAATACTAGTAATAAAAGAAATGGATTTGAAACAGCCAAAAGAAATATGTATGTAGTCAGAGAAACAGGGAAAACTAATACTGAAATAATGAGAGAGAAGAGACGGCTGCATTAAATTCAGAAAAGCCTCAGACTCCAAGCTGGGAAATTATTTGGGTATTTGAGGAGCTAGACAGCACAAAGACTGTCTACAGATATATTTTTTAAAAAACTGTGTAAAGCTTGCAGGTTATGAAAGCAAGCAAACCAGTATGGGTCCAGCTCCAATCATTTAACCAAATCCTATCCATTGCAGGAGAGGCCAACAGGAAGGAAAAAAGTGCATAAAAGGTAGGTAAAAATAAAAACAACAATACAAGAGATCATACCCTTGTCAGGTTTAATATAATGCCTGCTACAACTTTCAGGAAAGTCTCTCTCCAGTGTGATAAGTTTTAAGACATGACTGAAGTTTTTGTCGTTTCCTTACTCTTAAATGTCAGGCAACAGAGAAACCCGTTTCTACTAAGCAGGGAGACTGTAAGGTATACAATTAATCAGCCAGTGTTACAAGAAATAATTTGCAACTGCAGCCCTTTCTGACATAAACAGCATGCCTTTACATAGCATGCCATACAGCACAACGGCAGCACACAAACGTAAAATCGCTATTTTTAATAGGTCTTATACAATTATTGTATCACAAAGATCTGCCTTTTGGTGCCTACTGAATATTAACTTACAAAGTTAACTGAACTATTCATGTAAGTTTTCTTACCAACTTGAAGATATTGATACTGATTTATGGATGTTATTTAATTATAACACTTTTTCCAGATTGCCATATGACTGCATATTGTTTTCCTCCATAAGAATTTCTAAACCAGAACCACATTTTGGCAAACGTGTACAGTATTTTACTCAGGAAGGCTCCTAACCACTGAGACTAATTAGAATACAAGCAATGAGGCATTTCTTAGTCAAAACTGTGTTGAATAATTTAGGAAAATAGTTCTTGGTCTGAGGGTTGTACAAAGTATTTAATAACTTTAAAATGTCCATTTGTCCTGATTTTATCCATATCGCTTTCTGTTGCTCAAATGTTTAAAGATGTTCCATTTAATTTTCCAGTTATAGTTCTTTGAAGTGTAAATAATAACTATTTTCTCAGAAAAAAATCAGGTAATGGAAACCCTCCCTATAGAATACCTCAAATGTGATCAAAATATTAATCATTAAATAGCCAGCATATCCTATACAAACTAGATATATAGCATTGGACCTATAATACTGAATGTTTTTAAAGAGCAGGGTTTTATTTTGGAGCATTTACTTTGGTTTTGCTGGTTTAGTTCACTACACTCTCTTTGTCTTTCAAAATCAATTTTGCAGTAATAGCATAGCTAAAGAGAATGTATCTTGTTTTATTCTGTACTCAGACAAAATAAAAGTAATTCTTGTTTTCTTCACAGTTCACCGAGAGGCTGTGGTATACAACCCTTACCGTCAGGGAAAGGTGATGAAACAAGCAGTTAACTAAATAATTGCAAAAAATATGAAATGCAAGCACTGCAAATATATATGCAAAATAGCTGAGTTTTTTCCACAAGAAAAAAGCAATTATCAATCATAGACAAAGGACAAAATTTTCAAATTCCAAATCTAAGCTTCAAGCTCCCATTGAGATAGAAAGGTAGGAAGAAAGCATGTTCCTGATAAGAATGCTTTAAATAAGTTTTTGCAATTTCCTTCATGCATTCGACCAGAGAAGCTGTGTGCCCACTGTTGACCGACACAGGAGCCATAGTGACGGAGGATGCGGAGAAGGCGGAGTTACTGAATGCCTTCTTTGCCTCGGTCTTTACTACTCAGCCCAGCCCTCAAGAGCCCCAGGCCTTGGAGAAAGTAACAGGGAAAGAGGAAGACTTCCCCTGGGTGGAGGAGGATCAAGTGAGGGATCAGTTAGGTCAATTAGACATTCAGAAGTCCATGGGCCCTGATGGGATACACCCGAGGGTGCTGAAGGAGCTGGCGGATGTCATTGCTGGGCTGCTCTCCACCATCTTTGAAAGGTCCTGGAGAACAGGCGAGGTGCCTGAAGACTGGAGGAAAGCCAATGTCACTCCAGTCTTCAAAAAGGGCAAGAAGGAGGACCCGGGGAACTACAGGCCGGTCAGCCTCACCTCCATCCCTGGAAAGATGATGGAACAGCTCGTTCTGGGCGTCATCTCAAAGCATATGGAGGAAAAGAAGGCCATCAGAAGTACTCAGCATGGATTCACCAAGGGGAAATCATGCCTGACTAATCTGATCGCCTTCTATGATGGTGTGACTGGATGGATGGATGAGGGGAGAGCGGTCGATGTGGTCTACCTTGACTTCAGCAAGGCGTTTGACACGGTCTCCCACAGCATCCTCCTAGGGAAGCTTAGGAAGAGTGGGTTAGATGAATGGACAGTGAGGTGGATAGAGAACTGGTTGAAGGACAGAGCCCAGAGGGTTGTGATTAGGGGCGTGGAGTCTAGCTGGAGGTCAGTGATGAGCGGTGTTCCCCAGGGGTCAGTACTGGGCCCAGTGCTCTTCAATATATTCATCAATGACCTGGATGAGGGGATAGAGTGCACCCTCAGCAAGTTTGCTGACGACACAAAGCTGGGAGGGGTGGCTGACACCCCGGAAGGCTGTGCCGCCATCCAGAGAGACCTGGACAGGCTGGAGAGCTGGGCGGAGAGGAACCTCATGAAATTCAATAAGGGCAAGTGTAGGGTGCTGCACCTGGGGAGGAATAACCCCCTGCACCAGTACAGGTTGGGAGCTGACCTGCTGGAGAGCAGCTCTGAGGAAAGGGACCTGGGAGTCCTGGTGGACAACAGGATGACCATGAGCCAGCAATGTGCCCTGGTGGCCAAGAAGGCCAATGGCATCCTGGGGTGCATCAAGAAGAGTGTGGCCAGCAGGTCGAGGGAGGTCATCCTCCCCCTCTACTCTGCCTTGGTGAGGCCCCACCTGGAGTACTGTGTCCAGTTCTGGGCTCCCCAGCTCAAGAGGGACAAGGAATTGCTGGAGAGGGTGCAGCATAGGGCTACTAAGATGATTAGGGGACTGGAACACCTCTCCTATGAAGATAGATTAAGGGAATTAGGTCTCTTTAGCCTGGAAAAGAGGCGTCTGAGGGGGGACCTTACCAACACTTATAAATACTTGAAGGGTGGGTGTCAGGAGGATGGGGCCAGGCTCTTTTCGTTAGTGCCCAGTGACAGGACAAGGGGTAACGGGCACAAACTTGAGCATAGGAAGTTCCACCTGAACATGAGGAGGAACTTCTTTACCTTGAGGGTGGCAGAGCACTGGAACAAGCTGCCCAGGGAGGTGGTGGAGTCTCCGTCTCTGGAGACATTCAAAACCCGCCTGGACGCGTTCCTGTGTATCCTGCTCTAAGGTGGCCCTGCTCTGGCAGGGGGGTTGGACTAGATGATCTACTAAGGTCCCTTCCAACCCTATGATTCTGTGATTCTGTGATTCTTTATAGATTAAATTTATTTTTATGGCTTATAGAAGCAGAGAAAATCCAAATATGATGTCTTGCAATGCATGTAGTCAATCAGTAGCAAACCACAGTCTGCATGATTCATACAATGTTAGCTTGCTTACAACGTGTTCTTGTAATAGTTCCACAGGGAGAAACAAAAGCAGGTTCCACAAAGACAAAATGTAGGTTTTGGGATCTTCTTTGGTTATTACTCAGGTATCTTGGAAAAACAGTGCTGTATGTCCAGAGCTGTATGAGATTAGAATATTGCCTATGCTGAGACTCACTTGAGTTAGGCCTAATTTTAATTTGAAATGTTCCTGACCTTAGCCGAACAATCACGGCCAATCAGACTCAACGTTTATGAAATGCTTTCTACTGGATAACTTCTTCGTAAGACTGCCGCTGTCTTTGGCGATTAAGTCTTTCCTTCTCAGAAAACTTGCATGGCTCTCCACAAGGTACAGGACCACAGCAGCAGGGCACAACGTCCATCCTTGATGGTCCCATCTGGAAGTGAGCTTTTCCTGGTAACCCAGTAAAACAGGGTTACTCAAGCAGCAAGAAAACTTCCTGAACTACAACTTCATAACTAAACAGGCATCTCGGGAATAGGAAGAGCATCTTTCCTCCTCTTGTGCCACAAAGGACTGGCTGTTTTAAAGGCTGTCTACAGTATTCAAAGCATCCTCTTGTCAAAGAATGATGAATGATGTTAAAAAGAAAAAAAAAAAAGGCAAAAAAGCGCCTTGACTTAGATATGACTATGTGCCCTCTGTTTGCCTTGACAAGAGGGTTTTATTCTCACCAGGCTGCATTTTAGACTATGACAATTAGGTTTTAAAGCAATTTGTGTGCATAAATTGAAAATAATCCTTCAAGAGGCACTGTGGTGCAACCAACAGGGTGCTAGACTGGGACACAAGGATCAGTTTAATTCTGGTTTTACTATTGACCTGGTGTGTAACTGTGAGCAAGACACTTCACATCTACGTGCTCCTATTAATCTTTTAATCTATTTAAATTGTAAGGTCTTCAGGAGGGCATTGTCCCTTGCTTTTTCTTGTATGGTATTTAGCACGGTAGGACCTGCTGTAATATGCTGCTGCTGTAAATCATAAAATTAAATATCTAACACAAAAAAGCAAATAGGTCTAAGAGACCATACAGAGTTTCACAATTACTAAGGACAGAACTGGACCCAAAGATTTATTAGGTTTTATTATGCAATGAGGCTCAGAGAAGACATTTTATAGGCAAAATTAACCCCATCTGAAAATTAATTTACAAACATGCAGTATTATTATTACCACATTACAAAAAAAAAAAAATAATAAAAACATCCTAGAATACAGTGCAATGTTTGTCCTCTCCCCTTTTAAGTTTATTTTCTAAGCTAACAATCCAAAAGATTTCTTCTTCCTCCTGGCTCAGCCGCCAGCCTTGAAAAATCAAATCTGGGACCTGAAAATCAAATTAGATCCTTTCTGTCTAAAACATGATCAACACAAGTAACACCTGCACTTTCAGGACACTTGACATGCAGTCTACCACTGCTAATCATGCATGAGCTAGAAAGTAAAGTGAGGATCCTACCACTGCAACCCTATACCGCTCATAGTAAAAATTGATACCAGCACTGACAGAGAGGACCCAATTATTCCTTTGCACGCACACACTGCTCTCTCTGCAAGGGTATCCAAGGAGAGCTGTTGGCCCATATGACAGAAATACGTTGACAGTGAGAAGCTGCCAATTTTTATATATAGTCAAGTCACTTTTCTTGCATAGCCACAGTTCAAATTAGCATGCACAATGCCATATAATATAGGTTGAAAGTAAATGTTTGCAGAGAAGTCCCTCAGGTTAGTCTAGCTTTAAGCAGAAAGCATGCAAATTATTCTCAACATACTTTCAAGTCTAACTGCCTAATAGCAAGTATTAAACCATGCTATGAAATAGAGTAGCCAAGAGAATCTGTGAAACTGTATAAATGCATTTATTAAGAACAGATTTTCTATTTTGATATTATTTCATCAGTGTACTGAAAAGTTGCCAGTTCATTCAATGCTGCAGTCTTATGTGGAATATCTGTTCTTACCAAAGACAATGGGTATTTCCGTTCAATTTGTAACAAAACCAAAGATGAGCTTATCTGAATAAACTGCACAGCAGCGCTAAATGAAAAAGTACTTACTGAAAAGAAAGCACGGAAAGGATAAAAATTAACACATTCCAAAAATACAAAATCCATCCCTGGCAATACCAGCTTTAAATTGCTAACAAACAAATTTTACATATATATTCTTTCTGAAGTGATGCTATAAATGACTAACTGCAAGTCAAACAGGTTGGTCCCTGACGCTGTTTATTAAATAAATAAAACTTTTAAAATCCAGAGTAAATTGGAGGCCTATTTAAATGACTACCTTTTTAAATGCTAAAGAATATGTTTTTCATACTCTTCCAAACCTCTTTTAAGAATGCAGTTTTTTTAAATTTCTAGGGAGGGTCATTTAGAAATAGCACTCCAACAGGCAGTTTCTAGAAACTATGGCAATGTCTGCCAGCTCAGTTTTGCTCTTTGCTAGGCTGATGTCCTGACTCCTTACTTGGTTGAACCAAGTTCTGTGAAGAAGGGAGAGGTAGGGAATTAAACATGAGCAACAAAATGTGGAAAAACACTTCAGCATACAAACACTGAGTATGGAAGCAAGCTTCTATTTCTCTGAGAATCTGTAGATTTATCCCATTGTCCTTGATTCTTTTGTCAAAACTTCTCCCTTACTTCACACTTAGAGTTTTAATACGGTTTTCATCAGGTTTAAATATTTAGTTTTATCTTCAGGGGTCACTTTGATTTCCATGAAGGATGAGTAAAACTCCATAGACAGCTACCTTGTCTCATATGATATCATCAATTATTTTTCCATAGATGAGTATTTAGATGCAATTTTTTGCTGAATTTCTCTATTTTCTATTCTAAAATTACTATTCTCTTTTCCAAATGCTACCATGCTACTAACCCCAAAGGTACAGCAGTAATAAATTAACTTTAATAAAGCTTCACGTCCATTATCACACACCACTGTATTAGCCTACCTTTTAAAGTTTGTTAGACAGCTCAGCATAAAAACTACAGCTACGTCACATTTTCTTTCTGTTTGGACATAGAACAGATATAGAATAGTTGAGGCTGGAAGTGACATCTGGAGGTCCTCTGATCCAAGCCTGCTCAAGCAGGGCCACCTAGTGCCCAGACTTGCCCAAGACAATGTCCACGTGGCTTTTGAAACTCTCCAAGGATGGAGACTCGACAGCCACCCTGTCCAACCTTTCCCAGTGCTCAGTCACCCTCACAGTAAAAAAGTGTTTCCAGATGTTCAGAGGTACCTCCTGTGTTTCTGTTTGTGCCCATTGCCTTTGGTTCTGCCATTGGGCACCACTGGAAAGAGCCCGGCTCCATCCTCTTCGCACTCTCCCTTCAGGTATTTATACGCATTGATAAGATAAAACCCCTAAGCATTCTCTTCTCTAGGCTAAAGAGTTACAGCTCTCTCAGCCTTTCCTCATAGGTGAGATGCTCCAGTCCCTTACTCATTTTTGTGACTCGTCACTGGACTCTCCAGCACATCAGTGTCTGTCTTGTACTGGGGAGCCCAGCACTGGACACTGCACTTTAGTTGTAGCCTCACCAGTCCTGACTAGAGGGGAAAGATCACCTCCCTTCACCTGCTGGCAACCCTCCTCTTAATGCAGCCTAAGATACTGTTAGTCTTCTTTGCAGCAAGGGTGAACCTGGTGCCCACCAGAAATTCCAGCTCCTTTTCTGCAAAGCTGCTTTTCAGACAGTTGACCCCCAGTATACACTGGTGCATGGGGTAGTTGTTTGTTGGAGAGTAAACTAAGCATTTTAAGACTTTTGTCATATGTTGAAGTAGTGCTCTGAATTTCTTTAAGATCTGATCTTAAATCACATAATTTCTCTCTTTTAAATGCAACAAAATTTTCCTGAATAGTATGAAAAAATATTGTTGGTATCCACCTGATTGAAAGATGAGCAAGCCTTGAGAGCCAGAAGTAGAAAACCTCATAATAATCACACCTCTGTGAGGTGCAAAGCGTAACTTTCTCTGCGAAAGATAAGTTACTAGCTTCAGTGTGTTGGACATTTTGGGGTTTGGCATGTATTAAGAGTTTTAAAATCCTTTTAGACCCAACTGAGGGCCAGAGCTCAGCTAGCCTCAGCAAAACCTCAAGTGTTACACAACTGATAAAAGATACACAAATGATAAAAGAGGACGTGCTGGAACTCGTCAGCCACAAGCCCTGGGGGAGGCAAGATAGTGGTCTTGTTTAGAAAGAAGGGAGCTCGTCAAAGAAGACTGTATTGTTTTAATTTAAGATAAGCTTAGAAGAATGTGTTTGTATCTGTGTTTGTATTAACCAATCAGTGAGTGCCCAGTTAAAAACTAACCAATTAGATGAAGACACCTATCCTTTGACTTGCCTTCTGATCTGTATAAAGGAGTGTGTAAAATCTTAATAAATCGGCATCTTGCTTGCCTCAAGCAGCATCCCGTCTCTCAATTGCGGCAGAGAAGGACTTGGGGGTGCTGGTGGATGAGAAGCTCAACATGAGCTGTCAATGTGCTTTTGCAGCCCAAACAGCCAACCGCATCCTGGGCTGCATCGAAAGAAGCATGGCAAGCAGGTCAAGGGGGGGTGATTCTGTTTCTCTACTACACTCTGGTGAGACCTTAGTGGGAATAATGCATCCAGCTTTGAAGTTGTCAGCATAGGAAGGACATGGACCTATTGAAATGGGTCTAGAGGAGGGCCATGAAGATGATCCAAGGGCTGGAGCACCTCTCCTATGAAGACAAGCTGAGAGAGCTGGCGTTGTTCAGCCTGGAAAAGAGAAGGCTTCAGGGAGACTTTATAGCAGCCTTCCAGTACTTAAAGGGGGCCTACAAGAAAGCTGGACAGTGAATTTGTACAAGGGCATATAGTGATAGGACAATGGGTAGTGGCTTCAAACTAGAAAGGATTAGATTTAGATTAGAAATCAGGAATCAATTCTTGACAGTGAGGATGGTGAGGCTCTGCAACAGGTTGCCCAGGGAGGTTGTGGCTGCCCCATCCCTGGAAGTGTTCAAGTCCAGTCTGGATGGGGCTCTGAGCAACCTGGTCTTGTGGGAGGTGTCCCTGCCCATGGCAGAGGGGTTGGAACTAGATGATCTTTAAGGTCCCTTCCAACCCAAACCGTTCTACAATTCTATGAAAAAGCATGAACAGATTTTTAAACACAGGGATGTATTTAAATTTACAACAGAACTTTTCTGAGATGGAGACTTTCGGTAAATATTCTTCTATGTTTTGAAGTCAAAGACATGCTTTTATATGTAAGAAAAACTTCTTTCACCAACATTTCATACATAGAATATTGAAAAACAATCCTATTAAAACTCAGCCTTTAATTTGATTTTTCTGTCTCTGAATGAGGTGTCAATGTTCTTACAGGTGTTGTGGAAATTAAGATTTTATGAACTTCTGCTACTCTATACTTTTAGAGGGAAAAAACACTTCCAGTTGCTCGTCTGCTTGAAGCCTGAGCCTAGATAAGCTTAAGAGTACAAGTACCTAGAGTTCTTCTTTTCCCAGAAAGCAGACTGAAAAATTTAGGGAACATGGAGTTTTCATGCAGCTGTATGAGCTCCTGCTGCTTTGGTTGCTAGGCAGATTGTCTGATTTTACTTGCCTAAAAGCAGAATTCATTGACTGCTAAATATCTAGCAATCTGTACTTGGCTGCTATGAATATAGATACAGAGCTGAACTTGAGACCCTTGGAATCTATGAAGGAAATGCAAGGGTTACAAGGAGGCTGATGTGGAGAAGGTGTAAGAAAGGCAGTTTGCAACATGACTGCTAGCTTGAGCAGCAGCTCCTCTTCACTTAGCACTATTTATAATACAGAGAAACTCCAAAAATAGTTTGTACTGTAATTTTCATCTAGAAAAAATTACTCGATCTTTTTATTTAAGAAAATAGATGAGGGAAAAATTATAATCAGCACATACTTTTGAACAGAAGAGACATATGCAACTGGACAAAAAATTTCGTGGTAGATTGGGTGTCTTGTACCCAGCTGCTGTTCGAGGGCACTGCCAGGCTGCCTCTGTGGTGAGCAGCCGAGGCTGCCCGGAGCTGGACACGGCCGGTTCCAGCCGGCTCCAACCCACCCCCCGCAGGGCAGGGCTGAGCCCCTCAGCCACCATGGCGGCACCTTGGGGAAAGCCTCTGTCAGAAAGGGCAGAACGCTGCCCGGCAGTGAGGAGTCACAGAATGACTGAGGTTGGAAGGGACCTATGGAGGTCTTCTGGTCCAAGCCCTCTGCTGAAGCAGGGACACCTAAAGCCATTTGCCCAGAAGAACCATGTCCAGATGGCTTTTCAATACATCCAGGGATGGAGACTCCACAACCACCCTGAGCAACTTGCACCTGTGCTCAGTCACCCACACAGTAAAAAAGTGTTTCCTCATGTTCTAGTGTCCCTGTGTTTCAGTTTGTGCCCATTGTCTCTTGTCACTGAGTACCAGTGAAAATAGCCTGGTTGCATCATTTTTGCACCTACCGTTCAGGTATTTATATACATTGATAAGATACACACACCCCTCTCCGCTCCTAATCCTCCTCTACTAAAGGCTAAACAATCCCAGCTTGCTTAGCCTTTCCTCACAGGAGAGATGATCCAGTCCCTTATTCATTTTTGTGGCCCTTCTATGGACTCTCTCCAGTATGTTCATGTCTATCACACTGAGAAGCCCAGAGCTGGACACAGCACTCCAGGCGTGGGCTCATCAGTGCTGACTAGAGGGACAGGATCACCTCCCACCACTGCTGGAACACTCCTTCTAGTGCAGCCTAGGAGACCATTAGCCTTCTTTGCAGCAGGGGAACATTTCTGGCTCATCTTCAACCTCATGCCCACCAGGATCCTGAGGTCCTTTTCTGCCAAACTGCTTGCCAGCTGGGTGGCCCCAGCATATATTGGTGCATGGAGTTGTACCTTCTCAGGTGCAGAACTTTGACCTTCCCCTTGTTCAACTAATGTGCATTAAAGCTCAGTATTTAATGTCCCCTATATCTCCTCAGTGGGAGTGATTTCGAAATGCTGCCATTGATTTAAACTTTCTATTTCCTCCTGAATTCTTCTGTTTAGAAGCAGCCACAGTATGGATCCAAAGATAGCAGGGTTTTATGCAGCATATGTGCCTCCTCACACATTGGAAACTAACCAGAGGATCACCACTGAAATGGAGTTATTTTTCTCCTCCATACCAAAGCCTGTAGCCATCTGACTTCTGAGCTTCAGTAAATTAATTTTGATAGTATCCTGGGGAGAATTTGTCTTACTTGTCACGTCGTCTTACTGTGACTCCCTGCCTGGCTTACTAATTGGAAGAAGCAGAGGGAGTGTGTCTCCTAGGATTCATGGAAAAATCATTGGCGTGATAAGACACCAACAAAAAGCACTATTGTTTTTCTTCCTAAGGTAACAAAACTTATGTGAACAGTGGAAAATAAGGACAGACAAAACAGTCTTGCGGGTTCTACTTGGCAGACAACATACAAGCTTGCAGGTGCACAGGTCCCTACCCTCCCCAGCAACAACCTGCTCTCATGCTGGTGGGGCTCTGATGTCCCTTCTGTTTTAGCAGATGCTCTGTGCTGAACATGCCATCTTCCTTTGCATGGGTTCTGCCACACCTGTAAAATGTATCTTCCTATCCTACCTGGTCACGGTATCTGATTTTAGTCATATTCCCCATAAAAGAGTCCTTCTAGACAACCAGTACACCATATTCAGGGTGTACAGCAAAAATACATTGATCTCTTACTGAACAGTATTTTTTAATGAAAACCGACTATGCTTCTTTCTACAAATATACCCCAAACAGGGATTTAAAGGAATGATTTATCCCTATATCTTAACAGAGAAGTAACTCTGCATTGTGATTGCTAGCTAATATGAACAACCTTTGAAGTAGTATAAAAGAGTTGATAAGTGGTGGAGAATGAAAATCAAATTCTTCTTATTATTCCAGTAGCATTTCAGATTCCCTCAGCGTGATTAGTATTAACTTAAAATAAAGAAGTTTACAAAATTCCTGAAAGTTTGAGGTAACTAGTAGCTAGAAGAAAGTGATCCATGTTGTTTGCAGAGAAGTCAGTAACTTTTAAATCAGAGTTTAGACCTATTAGTAGAGAGACATGTTGTGTAAATTTTATTTTTTCATTGTCAAATGTGAAGAAACACAATTCTTCCATACCACTGGTAAACTATTACAGAAAGCCCATGTGAGTCTACGCTAGTAGTTTGTTTATAAATTTCTGTGAATTTAGAAAAAAAATTGGAATCATAAGATCCTACAATGTTTCCAATGACATCTGAACATGAGAGGCAACTATTTACAGGTTCAAGGAGTATCTACTTTACACAGGACTCTGTGTCTAAATACTCAGACAATTTAAAAAGCCTTCCTACTATCTTCAACATTTATTACAACTAAACACTCTGACTTCTTTTTCATAGGCAACTCAAAAAAGGTTAGCAGAACTATCCCACCATTTACTCCATCAAATATCAATATATTCTGGAGGTAGAAAAAGAACTTAAGTAGGAGAACGCGCTAATTAACTTAAGAGAAATAATTGTCTATGACTATATTCAAACCAAATTATCTTCTTTTCATTACATCATCTCCTTCGGACTCCTGGATTGCTGAAGAACTTCTCCTTTACTTCCTACAAGATTTTACAAGAGGACTTGCTCTTCTGAAACTTTTACTGCATTTGGAGACTTATGTTTATTTGCATTGTCTTCACTGTGTTGGAATGCCATTTATAAGAACTGCAAGTGTAAAAGATTCACTGAACTCTGAAAACTCGAGAGCTGCCCTTGTGGATCAGAACTTTATTTCCCGTAAAAAAATGGACCCCTGTTACAGCTAGAACATGTAAACTCCACACACTGAAGGATAATTCAGTGGAGTAAAGACAGAAAAAGTGTGAAATAGCAAAAGTAATTTTCTATAACAATTACAGGAATAAAGTATCTTTCTCATTTTCTCATGTGTTGTTTGAGCTTTACCTTAAAAGTTTGAAAGGTTTATAAAAGACACAAAACATAAGCATATTGAGTAGTATTTCAAAATACAGAGTATTTAGGAGATAAAACATCATAAATAGTACAGTTCTCTCTCTTGTGCTATGTTTCTGATAAGAAAGCCATTTAATTCACACGAGAAATGGAGAAGTTATATAAATAATAGATATGAGTAAAGCAAAATTAGTAAGAAAAAAAAATATTCCAAAATATGATCCACATAAACCCACAAAGTATTGTTGATGGTGAGGTATTTTAAGTACAGACCAGTACAGACAAACTAATACTCTGTCTACAATATTTAAAAAACGCATGACTACAGGGACACAGTAAGATGAACAGTTAACCCAGCATAAGCCTGATAAAATAATTAGAAAAAAAATGCCATCCATTATGAAATTCTAAGATGAGGACGACGACGATGACAATGACGACGTCGACGACGACGACATCGACGACAACAATGATGTCGACGACGACGACCTCGTCGACGATGACGACGAGGTTGTCGACAACGACGACGACGACGTCGACGATGATGACGACGTCGATGACGACGACGACGTCGTCAACGATGAAGACGACGATGAGGATGACGTCGACGACGATGACGACGA
>VXBO01013842.1:0-34070 GCA_013400135.1 Rhinoptilus africanus | reverse complement strand
ATTATTTATCAAGCTCTGCTCCGTGTGCCTGGAAGCTATAGTAGCAAGAAGGTTGGAATGATATTCACAGTGCTGAATTGATGTTATTAACAGTTCTTCTGTTATCCTGTAGGTCACTTGCTATAGAGGACAAAGTTATAAATCTAGTGAGGATCCTTCAGACACTAAGTCAAAGGTTAAAACTGGCTATAGAAAATAAATGACTAAACTGTTCCTATGGGAGCTTTCTATGCACAGTATGTTGGTGGGATACGAGTTTCCACAGCAACCACAGATTCAATATCAGAGCTTAACACTCCTACATTATGCTATATTACCTCTGATTCCTAGTGCCTAGCTAGTGTATTTGTATGGCCTCCTTACCTATTATGGTACTGAATATATTTTTCACCTCTACATGCTTTCCTTTAAAACTAGACTCTTAAGGTACCTCATAAGCCATAAGAGCTGTTGAAATTATGTAAGTGACTGGCATGTATGCATCAGATAAACCAACATGTTCATGACCTTGGCATTTTCGGGAACAGTCATCTTTACATGAGAATGCATTGATTTTGAATAATTTCTACAAGGTGCTGTTTAATGGATGATGGGGAGGGGATCTGGGAAAGGTTTCATTTTCTTTCCTTTTTTCTTATTTATTTTTACACACATAAGAATTTTTATCTGTGGTACTAGAAAAATATTTCTTTTTGCTAATATATCCTCACTTATTTCTCCATCAAGGTATGGAAGGCTAGCCCCTTATAAGCAACTTCAGAAGAGAGATTTCTGGGAATACCATTATTTATACAATTGAAAATTTGAAGATCTTTCAAACAATTTCTTATTTCAAGCAACATTTATCCCCAGAGCCTGCAGATAACCAAGGCTAAAGACTTATTATTGTGCTACACTATCACCTAAAATCGTATTGTCAAAGCTGCTTTGCTAACTGGGCATATTTGAGGAGATTAACTTTTAACTAGAGAGCTCACATTCTACATAAATTAAAAACAGGGGAATAAAAGGTGTGATTATTTCTAAAGCACAGTTAAGTGAAGCAAATGAAAAGAAAAGGCTTATGGTCGGTCTTGCTCCAGTTATCAAAACTCTTAAGCATCTGTTGAACTTAAAAAAAAAAAATTCTTATTAAAATGCATTTCTTAAGATATGACCTTGAGCGTGAAGCTTATTTCAGTTGCACAGCTCAGTTTGATGGTCCCTACATAACATAAGTGTTTGAGTCGGGTTGGTGTGTACATTACATGGTTTGACTGTTGTACAAATCGCAATTGTCTATTAGAGATTGGCACTGAAAGTCTTCCCATGATCACAAAGTGATTTGTGGCTGCTGTATCAGAGCTCTTCTGCACAGCTCCATTTGTGGAGGATAAATAGAGAAATAAACCACATGTACTTGAAAAGCTTAAAAGATTACTAGAAATAAATATATTAAAATTATACAAGCTAAATAGAAACAGGGATTCACAAATTATAATGTTTCCCTTAAGAATATTTGCCTAGGAATCTAAATAGTAGGAAATGAGGATGTTGCTTCGCAAAGCTATTACAACAGTTCATATGAGCCAGTGAAATGGATATACAACATATACACAAGGCAGAATCAGATTCTTTGCTTTTGTTATGTTTCTTTTCTTTCTGAAAATACCTTATAGTTGTGTTTCATCATATGACTTTCCTCCAAATCATACAAGTTGTGAGGAGATCACTGCAAATCACCAAGTGTGATCAAGGTACTAGAAGCATTGTTTGACAAAAAACAAAAAACAAAAGCAAAAACAAAACCCCAAAACTAACTAACCACTTTTAGTTTGACTATTGGCCAAATCTAGATACTTTTTCAGTAGAATCATTGATGAATGAATTGCTCTAAAGGGCACAGAAAGCAACCATATCAGCATGCATTGTGGTTAATCACTAAGGAAATTATTTTTCTTAGCAACTATGGATAATAAAGGAATTGAGGTCATTGTAATTTCAAACATACCATGGGGAAAAAAAAAAAAGCTCGTAATTATTTTGTTCTGTAACATTTTAGTCATTCTGAAGAAGTAAAAGGAGAATTGACTCACAAAAATTCCTTTTATAACTTATCTTCCATGGTTATGTATGATGTGTCTCAAACAGAGCACTGGAAAAGGCTGCTCAGAGAAGTGGTTGAGTCACCATCCCTGGAGGTATTTAAAAGATGTGTAGATATGATGTTTAAGGATATTGTTTAGTGGTGGACTTGGTAGTGTTATGTTAATGGTTAGATTTTATGATCTTAAGGGTCTTTTCCAACCTAAATGATTCTAAATAGCAAATCGAAGACAAAATTTAAGAGACATTATAAGTTTTTAACTGCAAGACAAAAGTTTGCATGTTGATACTATCTTCTCAAAGCTGCAAATGTTAAAAATAAATGAAAGCTTTAACCAATAAATTTATCTTAAACACATAATTCAACTAACAGTGATTAATCGTCTGTACTGAATATTGCACACTGAAGTGCTATACATTGCAGCACTTTCTAAAGTGGAGAATGTAGAGTGTTAGTGTAAAAAACCATATTCTGTGCTTTTGCTTCAGGTTTTGGTTGTTATATATAAGCTTATCTAAAATAATTAAATATTTACTTGTAAACATTAATCAGGTCTCCCCTCATCCTTCTCTTTGGTTTCCTTCTTGTTTGGTTTTTGTTTAAAAAAAAAAATGTATGGAAGGAAGGAAGAGAGAGAGAAAGGGAGAGAGGGAGAAAGGGAGAGAGGGAGAACTTATTTGCTTTGTACAAATCCTAAACTCAGCTGGAACAAGCTCAATCAACTTGCCACAGCAGATAATATATTTACTGTTCATTGTATTATAGCTTTCATTTGGATCTCTGATGCAGCTGACCAACATTAGCCAAAAATTTGCAATCAAAACTATAGCAAAAAAGTGGTTTTTTTCAGGTGAAGATCACTGTCAATTTTATTTGACATGCTATAGAAATGAGAGTTTCAGCAGTTAAAAGATAAAAATAGATCTTAATATATCTATGTTAACTATATATATATACACAACTATGTATAAATATAAACTTTTGTCGCAGACTTCCTGTGATACTTGTAAAATCCATTCTAAAGCCCTTATTCCATGTTCTCTAGTTCTTCTGCATTTTCTCTGTTTTTCCTCATTTTTTTTCTTCAATTTCCAATAAAAAGTGTCATTTTTTAGGGGCAGAGGTTAGTTTTTCCTGCTTGATTCTTATGGAGTTCATTTGACTTATGGGAGTCGACATTATGAGCTTTTCCTGTTACAGAACAGCTAGTACAAAAAGCAGGGAAAAAATAAGAAAAAGATGTAATAATGAATAATAATAAAAAAAGTAACAAGGCTGAGAAAAGATAAGGAAATCTGTAAGACATCGTAGAGTTCAAACCCAGGAAAGTTCATCAAATATGACTATAAAAGAATACAAACAAAAAGATAACATATAGAAAAAAGCAATAGAAAATTTTGGCAATTGATAAAACAAAAAATCCTGTTCTGGTTACGGATGGACTTACCACTGAAGTAAATGGNGTCTGCTCCTCCCCACAGGTGCAAACCCTCTAAGCTCTTCCACTTTGTACCTTCCAATGGGACAAATAACAAAGTGGGATGACCTTGGTTTTTATAGCAATAAGTATAAGCAAGAGCCTGTCTGCATATCATTTCTTGGCATAAACAAGAAATAGGTCTTATCAGTCTGAGTGAATATTTTCTGCACAATATGCTGTTAATTTCAGCAACTTTCAGAGAGTTAAAAGCAGCATAACTAAAAATTAAAATTACTGAACAGAAAATTGGTTCTGTTTTACCTCAAACCAGGACAGTTCCACTCAAAAGAATAAGAATATATTCATAAAAAGCAGAGCTTTGGCAGCAAAGGTTATAGAAAAGCAGAACTGACCAAAGGAGTAAATATTTATGTAATTCTTGCATGAATTACAGAAATTACTTTCTAAGTTTGTCCATCATACTATGGATGAAACAAGTCCAGTTTGTCAGTACCAAAGATGGAATAAACACTTTAAAAGAAAGGAGTATACAGAAAACAATTGTTTAAGCCGAAGCATACAGAGGCATCCCATTCAACTCAGAAATTAAATGACCTTTCATTAAAGGAAGGAGCAAAAAATAGATCTTTCAAACCCCATGCACATTGCTGAAACATTAAACATATTTGTCTATCACCTTAAGAAAAAAAGATAAGGGTTTTTTTGTAAATAATACATTTAGTTCCACATCTAAATTTATTGACTTGTAAAAACTACTATAGATGTGCTGTACCGTTCATCACATACATTTTAAAAAATAATTAATTACTAGGGGTCAGTTTCATTAAATTTGAGGCAAAACAGTGGGTTTCAGATGACACTAAAATATAAACAAAGATCTAACACACAAGCTGAGTAGTTTTTCAGGATAGAAATCTTTTAATTAAGTTGTATTTCTTTTTAATGTAGTAGCTATCATGTATGTACATATGTATTATTATCTTCTATATCTTGTTATTTTCATTGAGTACTTAAATAAAATTATTTTTTCCTATTAACAGGGGTCAAAAACCCCTGTCCTTGAGATGTTATATATACAAAACTAACCCTTGTGTGCTTTACCCTGAAAGATCTGGCTAATGATAAAATTTGTCTATAACTAGTCAGATTTTCATTAGTTGTTATTTGCAGATGAATTTTAGGTGCCTTTTAATCTGTCTTTTAACATCTTTCCTTTTTAGAACATGTTTTAAACAGTGCTGTAAACGTTCAAGTAAAAAGTGAATCTTTTTCTTCATTCTGTCAAGCTCAAGTGAAACTTAAAAGCTGATGTCCTATTTCTAAAGCCATAAAAAACTGCAGATTTCCAGGAATACACAGACCATGTCTGAACAAAATAAAATGCTAAGCATTATGCCTGCATAATGCTCATTGCCTGATACAGTATTTAAACAGAGTTTTCTTTTGTGATCAAATTTGAGTAGCAGGTATGGTTTGTGTTCATATCATGGGAATGATCTTCTGGTGATGCCCACCCACTTCCAGGCAGCTCTGTATGCACTACAAAGTCTGAGCCCAGCAGTGTGCAGTGCATACATTCTGACTAAGATAAGCCAAGTGAAAAAAAAAAAAAAAAAAAAACCACTTCTATTTTTCAAAGTCTTTTAGAACCAGTAAAGATTTAATCAGCTCATATTGATTGTATGGCACTGTGTCCTGCTTCTTAATGACTAAGTCTGGTAGATTTTCACTTTATCAATCAAGGCAAAGAAGTATAACATAAAAAAACAGAGACAGCTTTTTTGTTGTTGTTGTTTAATACTGTAAAGAATATTACTTTGGAAGTAGCAGAGCAGAAAAATCAGTTATATTTATAATCAATTGTTAGTGCTCAAATTAAAACTAGCATTAATATAAAGTAACATATAGAATCCCAAATGTATCCAGAAATCCTAACAGTTACTGCACATTTAACTTGTGCCTGCGGTTTCATTTATTTCACTGAGAGCAGTGGCTACTGAACAGGCAGATAAAACTTACTAGGATTTATCTCCTACGTATGATTTATTTACTCACTTTTAACAAATTAGCAGGAATATAGGCACTGGTATTGCTGAAAGGCTTCTAGGCTACAGTCCCCTGTGACAGAACTGGATTGCAAACTTTAATTATCTGTTCTGAAATGTTATACTATCAACAAATACAAGAACTGTGGAAAGTAAATCAGTAAGTTTTCTTAGTCAGGGTTATTTTTCACTCCTGGGACAACTGGCATATTGTTCCATGTCCAGACAAAATTGAAATTCAGTCAATAATGTGCAAGTGTTTTCATATTAGGCGTCTAGGTGTCCCAAATTATTTAGCTCTAGATAGTAGTTGTTCTCTCAGATGGACTTGAAATCTCAAATGAAAGCTATGCTTCTGATGGCCAGGAGTATTGATATTTATATTTTGGATTTATGTTTTCATGTGGAAAATTATATTCTGCCCCTTGCCTTCCTCATCCAGTTGCCTCCACACTGATTTATTTTGAAGATCAGCCTTGGAACAGGAATTTCAAACTCTTCAAATGAGATTGAGAAATTCTTGAGAGGACTGCTTTACACATTTCAGAATAATTTATGCTGCTCAGAGAATGAGATGTCCAAAGGTCTTTTCTGTGGAATAACTCTCAGCTGGGAAAATCCCAACGATCTGTAAAGACAGATAAGCTCAATCTTACCCCAAGTTCCCATAGTATCTAATGGAACAGAAATACAATGTTTTCCAGAAATCTCCATCTCGCAGTTGGCGTGCAGTGGTCTACACCACACTGACTCATATCAGATCTCTTTCAAAGACCAGTAAAGAGCTTTCTCTTTCCCTGTTTAGTCTGCTCTCTATATCATGTTCAGTGTGCTATCTTTTTTTTCTTCCTGAAGGAGTATCTTTAAAAGAATAAAATGTACAGTATAATTAATGTTCTGTGATATTTCCATTCATCATTGTTTTTCCAAGTATACTTAATATGTTTATTAAAAGAATGTCTAGGCAATATACACCTAACTATGTATAATGAATATTCTTTTGTTTCGTTTTTAACAATAAGTCACTGTGCAAGTGGCTTGGCCTTATTTAACAGTATTTCTCCAAGAAAAGAGGGTAAATTCCACCTAACTTTGAAAGAAAGAAGTAGGGAGATATCGGAGGTTTATCATGGGGTTTCATCCCTGTAAAAAGCAATGCAGTGTATTTAAGTAGTCCCAGTGAGGGAATATTTTGTGGAGAGTTCACAGGTTTAAAGGATACAGAGTAGACGGGGGAAAAAGCAATGCTGTACAGTCCTGTGCAGCACTGAATGAAACTGAATAAGAATATTGAAGGTTGAAATATACATATGCATGAACATGCAGATGATGTGCGGTGAATTCTTTAAACAAATTCAGACAAACAAAATGAAAACAGCTGCTGCTACATCATCCCTGAAGTATTTCTTTGGAGAGTAGCCTCCCTCTATCCATGTTCTAAATTCTGAGTGCTTCCCAGCGGTCTTTACATTTCTGGCCTTTTAATGAATTTTATAGTAGAAACCTGGTCAGTATTTTGTAGATACTTGTTCCTTGAAACATGTATTCCACTTCATTTGTTTGTTTCACATTTGTTTAATTGGATTTATTTTGGATTAGGACATTATTTAGGTAGACTATGAACTGAAAAACTATCTATATAATGAGAGCTGTTGTAGTCAAGGATCAAATACATCTTAATATAACTCCACCAAACACCAAAAAAAAATTCAAGAGGGATATATTGGGCGCTTTACATGAAATCAGTAAAGGAGTCATGCAGGACTTACTTAAAAATACTACATTCTGTTAGTTTGGAAATGAGCTTCCAATGTGAGTGCTTATTAATTATTTTTATTACAATTTTGGAAGTATAGCATTAGAATCGGGACTGAGCCTCTAGCTGTTCTAATGCTGAGTTCTCTTTCTTAGAAAGAAGGTCTCTCTATGTATATATAGTTTTCTTCCTTAGAGATTTTTTTTTTTCAAAACAGAGACCATATAAAGACACATTAAGAAAAGGTTTACTGTCAATAGCTATGAAAAGGAGTTAGTGTCTATATACGACAGTAATAAAAGTGGAGGAATTCTGTCCTCTCAAACCCTGATTTTCCAAGTTTTGACAGTATCAAGCATGCCTACCCATGTTGAGGAGCACTCTCTCTTCAGATGTGTAGTGGCCTGGTGCTCTCTGTACCTGGTGCTCTCTGTAGAAAAACATTCTTGAATTCAACAAATGAAAGATTCCAGCATTCAATCCAAAACTAAGAGTCCTCTGGATCAAAGGAGAAATGAATAACTACATTTTCAACTTCAAAGATCTAGCCAGCACTGGGAACAATAGAATCTGTTGTACCAGATGGTAATTAAATAGTCTCTGGACCTGGAAGTGAGAAGTGATGTCTCATGTGCTTGAGATGGAAACATTTCCATTTCCACGTTTAATAAATGCCTAGATATTTCTTAGAAAATCACTGTCAGAAAATTACTTTAAACACTATGGTTCCAAATGTCTCACCTCAAGTTGTGTCAGGGGAGATTTAGATTGGGTATTAAGAAAAATTTCTGCACTGAAAAGGTTATCAAGCATTGGAACAGGCTGCCCAGGGAAGTGGTTGAGGCACCATCCCTGGAGGGATTTAAAAGATATGTAGATGTGGTGCTTCAGAACATGGTTTAGTGGTGGACTTGGCAGTGCTCGGTTAATGGCTGGACTCAGTGATCTTAAGGATATTTTCCAGCTTAAATGTCTCTATGATTCTATGATTATATGATTCTACAAATCAAGGATAAATAATTGTTCCATGCAAATTAGTAAAACTGTAACTACCATAATTATGTCTCTAACAGTTGTCATTAGCTACTGGTGGAAGCTATCTGCAAGACTTCCAGCTGCAACTATTTTGTGTACTAAATGATACAAGGACCGACTGAACAGCTGAGCAGAATCATGTGCTCATTGTATGACTGAAAAAGAGACATATTTGTCCTGAGTAGCTCAAGTTAAATCCTTTCAGTAGCATTAGATCAGCAGAGGAATTAAAGAAATCCAAAAAAATTGCTAAAAATTAGCGGGAATTTACTGTTTTCTAAGGTTTAAAGATATTTTAGTGAGTGAAAAAGTGAGGAGACTGTAAAATGTTCTGAAGTTATATTAAAGAAAAAAATTAGCACATGACTTGATATTTCTGAAGAATAGTCTGGGGGGTAGAATTACAGGAAACATTCAAATTTTAAAAAGTGTCAAGAAAGACAGTCCTACAGAGCGGAAGGATTACTGGACCTGTTGGTCACCAACACAAGTGAGGTAATTGCTGACAAGAAGATTGGAGGCAGCATCATACTGCAGTGATCATACGCTGATAGAGTTTGTAGTCCTGAGGGATATGGGTCAGGCAAAGAGTGAAGTGATAACCCTGAATTTTAGTAAAGCAAACTCTTCAAGGAATTAGTCAGTAGAACCCTCTGTGAAAGTGCCCACAGGGACAAAGGAACAGAAAAGAGCTGTCAGTTCCTTAAGGATGCTTTCCACGGAGTGCAAGAGCTCCATGTATAAGAAGTCAGGAAAGAACGGAAAAAGACTCATAGCTGAGTCGAGACCTGCTGGTCAAACTAAAGGGCAAGAAGGAAACGCACAGACAGGGGAACCAGGGACAAGTATCCTGGGAGGAGTATAGGGATGCTGCCTGATTGTGCAGGGGTGCAATCAGGAAGGCCAAGGTGCAGCTGGAGTTGAACTTGTCAAAGGACGCAAAGAATAATAATAAGGGCTTCTAAAAGTATGGCAGATAGAAAAGGAAGGTCAAAGGAAGCATACTGCCCTCTGATGAGCAATGCTGTCAGTCTGATAACAATGTATGAGGAGAAAGCTGAGGTACTCAACAACTTCTTTGCCTCAGTCTTCATTGGCAACCTCCCTCTCCACACCTCTCTAGTGGATGGACCATAAGGCAGGGACTGGGGGAGCAAAGTCACTCCCACTGTGAAAGATCAGGTTCATGACCACCTGAGGAACCAGAACATGCAGAATTCTACAGGATGTGATAAGATGCGTTCCAGGATCCTGAGGGAATTGTCTGATCCTAGTTGCCGAGCCACCCTCCGTGATATTTGAAAAGCTACGACAGTCAGGTGAAGTCCCTGGTGACTGGAAAAAGGGAAACATTGCATCCCTTTGTAAAAAAAGAGTAGAATTGAGGACCCTGGGAGCTACCAACCTGTCAGCCTCACCTTTGTGCCTGGGAAGATCATGGAGAAGATCCTCCTAGAAGGTATGCTAAGGCACATGGAAGACAGACAGGGAGGTGATTCGAGACAATCAACATGGCTTCCACAAAGGCAAGTCCTTCCTGAACAGCCTTCTGTGATCTAGTGACAATATCAGTGTACAAGAGAAGAGCTATGGATGTCATCTCTCTGAATGGTCCCCAACAACATCTTTCTCTGTAAATTAGAGAGATCTGGAATTGATGGGTGGACTGTTCAGTGGATGAGGAATTGTTGGATGGATGTATCCAGAGGGTAGTGGTCAATGGCTCAACACCTCGAGGGAGCTGATTCTGCCCCTCTACACTCCAGAGAGACCCCACCCAGAGTACTGCATCCAGCTCTGGAGTCCTCAACACAGGAAAGACATGGGCTTGTTGGACTGACTCCAGAGCAGGGTCACAAAAAAAAGATCAGAGGACTGCAACACTTCTCCTATGAGGACAGGCTGAGAGAGTTGGGGTTGTTCAGCCTGGAGAAAGGAAGGCTCTGGAGAGACCTTATTGAGGCCTTTCAGTTCCTAAAGGGGTCCTACAGGAAAGATGAGGACAAATGCTTTAGCAGGGTCTGCTGCAATAGGACAGGGGATAATAATTTTATAGTAAAAGAGAGTAGATTCAGACAGGATATAAGGACGAATTTCTTTACTGTGCGGGTAATAAAACACTAGAACAGGTTGCCCAGAGAGGTGGTAGATGTGCCATCCCGGGAAATGTTCAAGGTCAGGTTGGACGGGGCTCTGAGCAGGCTGACCTAGTTAAAGTTGTCCCTGCAAATTGCTAGGGGTTTGAACTAGACGACGTTTAAATCTCCCTTCCAACCCAATCAAAACCATTCTATGATTCCATAATTCTATGATTCCGTTTTGGTATCAAAAGCAGAATCAGAAGAAAAGAATTAAGAACTTCTTAGTGAAGGTCTCACTGCTTGGGTTCACTTTTACATGGATGCAGGATGATCAATGCATCCATAGAATCACAGAATCACAGGGTTGGAAGGGACCTCTGGAGATCATCTAGTCCAACCCCCCGCCAGAGCAGGGCCACTTTAGAACAGGTTGCACAGGAACGCGTCCAGGCGGGTTTTGAATGTCTCCAGAGACGGAGACTCCACCACCTCCCTGGGCAGCCTGTTCCAGTGCTCTGCCACCCTCAAGGCAAAGAAGTTCCTCCTCATGTTTAGGTGGAACTTCCTATACTCAAGGTTGTGCCCATTACCCCTTGTCCTGTCACTGGGCACCACTGAAAAGAGCCTGGCCCCATCCTCCTGACACCCACCCTTTAAGGATTTGTAAGCATTGATAAGATCCAACCCCCCCTTCCAGTCGTCTTTTTTCTAGACTAAAGAGACCAAATTCCCTCGGTCTTTCTTCATAAGAGAGGTGTTCCAGTCCCCTAATCATCTTGCAGCCCTTGGCTGTACCATCTCCAGAAGTTCCCTGTCCTTGAGATGGGGAGCCCAGAACTGGACAGAGGACTCCAGGTGGGGCCTCACCAAGGCAGAGTAGAGGGGGAGGATGACCTCCCTCCACCTGCTGGCCACACTCTTCTTGATGCACCCCAGGATGCCATTGGCCTTCTTGGCCACAAGGGCACATTGCTGGCTCATGGTCATCCTGTTGTCCACCAGGACTCCCAGGTCCCTTTCCTCAGAGCTGCTCTCCAGCAGGTCAGGCCCCAACCTGTCCTGGTGCAGGGGGTTATTCCTCCCCAGGTGCAGCACCCTACACTTGCCCTTATTGAATTTCATAAGGTTCCTCTCCGCCCAGCTCTCCAGCCTGTCCAGGTCTCTCTGGATGGCGGCACAGCCTTCTGGGGTGTCAGCCACCCCTCCCAGCTTTGTGTCGTCAGCAAACTTGCTGAGGGTGCACTCTATCCCCTCATCCAGGTCATTGATGAATATATTGAAGAGCACTGGGCCCAGTACTGACCCCTGGGGAACACCGCTCATCACTGACCTCCAACTAGACTCCACGCCCCTAATCACAACCCTCTGAGCTCTGTCTTGCAACCAGTTCTCTATCCACCTCACTGTCCATTCGTCTAACCCACTCTTCCTAAGCTTCCCTAGGAGGATGCTGTGGGAGACTGTGTCGAACGCCTTGCTGAAGTCAAGGTAGACCACATCTACCGCTCTCCCCTCATCTATCCATCCAGTCACGCCATCATAGAAGGCGATCAGATTAGTCAGGCATGATTTCCCCTTGGTGAATCCATGTTGAGTACTTCTGACGGCCTTCTTTTCCTCCATATGCCTTGAGATGACACCCAGAAAGAGCTGTTCCATCATCTTTCCAGGGATGGAGGTGAGGCTGACCGGCCTGTAGTTCCCTGGGTCCTCCTTCTTGCCCTTTTTGAAGACTGGAGTCACATTGGCCTTCCTCCAGTTTTCAGGTACCTCGCTTGTTCTTCAGGAACTTTCAAAAATGGTGGGGAGTGACCCTGCAATGACTTCAGCTACCTCCCTCGGCACTCTCGGGTGATCTGATCCCTCATTTGATCCTCCTCAACCGAGGGGAAGTCTTCCTCTTTCCCCATTACTTTCTCCTGAAAGACATGCAGCTATATAATATCTATACACCACTGAACACAACTGTGTATGTGATAATTACTTGTCTTCAGCAGTGTGACATGCAATGAGAATATCTGTGCTACTGCAATCCAGAAAGCCAGTCGTATCCTGGCTGCATCAAAAGAAGCATGGCCAACAGGTCAAGGGAGGTGATTCTGCCTGTCTACTTGCCCCTGGTGAGACCCTACCTGGAGTACAGCATCCAGCTCTGGAGTTCCCAATATAAGGACATAGATCTGTTGTAGTGAGTCCAGAGGAAGACCATGAAGATTATCAGAGGGCTGGAGCCTCTCTCCTATGAGGACAGGCTGAGAGAGTTGGGGTAGTTCAGCCTGGAGAAGGGAAGGCTCTGGGGACGCCTTAATGCAGCCTTTCAGTACTTAAAAGGGGCCTACAGGAAAGATGTGAACAAACGTTTTAGTAGCCTGTTGAGATTGAACAAGGGGTAATGGTTTTATAATAAAAGAGGGTAGATCCAGACAGGATATAAGGAAGACATTTTTTATGCTGAGGGTAGTGAAACACTGAAACAGTTGCCCAGATAGGTGGTGAATGCGCCATCCCTGGAAATGTTCAAGGTCATGTTAAACGAGGCTCTGAGCAACCTAGTCTAGAGGAAAGTATCCCTGCACATGACAGGGGGGTTGGAACTACATGATTTTTAAAGTCCCTTCCAACTCCAACCATTCTATGATTCTATAACAATAAATTGTTCTAATGAAAAGATGCAAGAGCTAAAAAATACACAAGGAGTAAAACGAAGGAGATTAAATTAGACGACTACAATTGAAATCTCAGAAAGGCTAAACTTGTCTGAAATGATCTAAAAATGGGAAGATAATTAAGAAGCATACACACTCAGGAAATTCACAAATACTACTTTATTTCTTATATTGTATTTAGCCAGTATTATTTAACATATATGTAAAATGGAAGTTCAAAAATAACAAGAACACTTTAATTCACTGATTTTATCAAATTTAACTTGGAAAAGTAAAGGCATTTTTACAAAAGAATCTTTTCAAATCAAAAAGTAATTATGTAAGAGCTAAATAAAATCATCAGCCATAAAGGAAAACTGAAGTAGGAGGCAAGGGTGAAACTTTCGTTACCCTTCATATTCATGTACATATTAGGCTGACATAGCAAAAGGATTATGATTGCTTTCAGTTTCAAGACAGAAACAATTTCAAAAGGTGCAGCAAAATTGCTAGGAACTGATGCTCAGGTAGCAATCACCCATAAATAATAGAGGCCAGCAACTAATCTATTTTAAGTAATGAGGGAAGATGACAGAGAATAGAAGGTAAGGTGAATATTTTAGGAGAATTCTTTTGAGAAGTCAGGGACACCATACAATTTCAGCATTAAGGGTAATAACAGTAGCTTTATTATTAGACACAATCCATAATAATGACCCCAGAGAAGTGCTGGATTCCCCAACATTGGACACTTTAAAAATTCAGCTGGACAGGGTGCTGGGCCACCTTATCTAGACCATGTTTTCGCCAAGAAAGGTTGGACCAGATGATCCTTGACGTCCCTTCCAACCTAGCATTCTCTAATTCAATGATTCAGTGATTCTATGACACCTTCTTACTAACATAAAAAAATGCAGAGTTTAATATTGTGTTGGCCTAGTCATTGAAGACAATGCATGCATCTCAGTTACTTCAAGTTTTTATTAGCTGTGACAACAGAAAAGGTAAGGAGCAAAACCTATTTCACAGGTGAATTCCTGTAAACTCAGGAGGAGTACTAAAACCTGTCTTCAAAATACATCCTATATTTATCATGTAACCAATAAATTGATCATTAAACTACAGATAACATTACAGCAGCAAAACCTATGCTTTACTGAGGGAGAGCACTAATATTTAAAGTTTCTAGAGAAGCAGAAGAGCACCTCTCTGACTCATAAGTGCTCTAGTCCAGATAACGTGTTTCCTCCAAATTTTTGGAAACCCTTCTGTTAGAGAGATATGCATGTCTACGCAGTCATGCAAAGATCCGTGCTTATGCTCTGGGAAAGTGGAATATAGATATAGGTGTCAGGTTTTTTTCTTGGAGTACAGGGTGATAGAGGTAGTATAAAAAATAATTATTTTTTTTCTTGGGACAAATTTCTTATTCCATCACCTAGACAGCACTATAGATTTGTGGCAAAGTTTCTGTGTCAGATAACTAACAATTTTGGTGGTTTGGTTTTGTTTTGTTTACGTTTGAGAACTTTGAAAATATGAAATTTCTCATCAGATGAGATTTCTGATCACATCATTCTGATCACTAAGCTTTCCTGCTTACAAGCAGAGAGGGCCATTCAGTAGAGTCCACCCACACCCCTATTAGTTATACGTTTCTCCCAGATTGGAGCTCAGTTGCCAAACTGTAGAAGAAAGGTTGTGGTTCTCTTGTAAATCAGTGGAAACATTCAGCAACATTTCAATGAAAGCAAGACACACAGTTTAAGCTTATTTTTTGGGATTCCTTTTTTCCTTTTGAATTGGGCTGTGTGGAGCTGTTTTCTGAAGTGATGATCATGGAATGGAAAGGTAAAAGATGAGAAAAGGCTTTTCTTTGCCTGTTTTTCACCATTGCAGCCAGAACTCATTCGTGCATTGCTTTGGGAACCCAGATCTCCAACACTAATAAGAAGAAGTCAGAGACAGACCACGGGAATTGCACATTGCATTCTGCTAACTCACAGAGGAGGAGCCAGAAAAATATCCAAGATGAAAAAAAAAAATCCCTGGTGTGAGGATCTTGGGCACCAGGATCAGTTGCAGCCATAAATTTGGCTTCTGTGAAGGCTTGCTAAAAACTACATACAGAGACAAAAATCATTCAGGGGATGAACTCTTCCTATTTTAAAGCTTTGCAGATGGTTGATTCTCTAGGTATATCACTTTTATGACCAACAGCTGAAGTAATGTCACTCACTTTGAAACAGCCAGTCAAGCTTGTTCTACTGAAGGTTGTGATGATGCCCTTTTATGATTTTTCAGATTCTCTAACTTTTTTTTCTTCTTTTACATACACAGATGGACATTGAATGAGATATTAGAGAGAGGATTGCTGAGAAAGAATTTCACATAATTGGGAAGTGAGAAAAAGAACTTCCTTCCCCCCGGATGTATTTTGTCTAACTTTTTCCATTTTAATTTGGTATTAGGCTCAATGTCACACCAGGTAACAATTCAAAACTCCCAGTGGCAAAGTCTGCTTCCACTATTTTTCTTTGGACACCTATTGCAGTGTTGCATGAGGTACTGAGAGTGTATCACGGAAAATGTTTTTTCTTCTTTTTGAAAAAAAACCCATGTCATTAATCTCTTACCTATGTTTTTCCTTTGCAGTGGCTAAACAGGTAAAGAAAACGAGTGTAGAACTCCTGTCCTGCCCAATATATTACATCTTTTCTGTTGAGAAATAATACATTTTTTTTTTTTTGGTTAATATTTTCACAGACATCAGAGATGACTGTAAGTACAACATACCATGTTTTGGAAATTTTTCTTTCTTTTTCTTACTTTTTTTCTTTCTGCCTTGGAATGGCAGAACATGTATAATATCCATATTTGTATCCCTCACCTGATTTATTTTCTTTACTGTTTCACTTGCTGCTTCTTTAATGTTTTCTTTTGTCACACCTTAGGTTTTCAATAACTTTTAAACTTTTGGAAAGAGTTACAGTGATAGAACCAGAATGTTAGTTTTCTTTATGTCAGTCAGTTATAAAAGCTATCAGACAGCTTGTCTAAACTACAGAACAGTGGAAGAACGGATGGCAGGCAGGTATGCAAAAAAGACAGAATCTGTGTGTTATTTAAAACGTAGGCAATTGCAAAAAGACAAACAGCACCCTATCCCAAGAAAAGGATGAGAAAAGGAGTAAAAGAAAGTAAAATAAAGGAAAACAACCAAAATCAAAGAATTATACTGTAAAACCAGATGCTTTAGTCAATTACAAAGTTTTCAGGAAATCTTTTAAATAATGGGAGGGAAAAGGGAGCAAATTCTCATTGAAAAAGGAAATTAACAAACAAAGAAATAGAAAACAGCTCTGCTTTTCATTCCAAGTGGAAGGTTTACTCCAGAATTATCAGTTATGTGTTACTTTTTACAACCCTTGATTTGCAAATTGCTCACAAGCATTCTTGCTGCATAAAGGAAACGAGTTATGCACCTGAGAATGCAGAACTTAAGAAACAGGTCAGAATAAGGTGACCGTCAACCCCATTTTAACACTGAGATCATTCTGAATAAAGCAAGTCTTTCACATCTTCAAAATGCAGTGGGATTTCTTCCACTAATTATATCTTTCATAACCCAGAAGTGTTGACTGGTAGGTAAGACAGACACTGCTATTTAGTGGGACAAACAAAAAGAGGCTCAGCAGACGCTCCTGATAACTCTCCCCTTGTGACTTCGTGAAACTATCAAAATTTTAGCTTTCTTTCTCATGATTTGGAGGCATAAAGTGTCAATGTCAAACTAACAGTTCCCTATGGCGCATCGCAGCAGAGGACTGTTCTAGAGGAAATGAGCCAAGATAGGTGGGTCAAGGGGAAAAAAAACAAAACAAAACAAAACAAAAAAATGTAGATTTTTTTTTACACTTATTATGTTAAAAGGTAATGCAGAGATAGAATATAACAACAAAAAATAATCAGGGTTTACAGTGTATTGGGTGTTCCAGTTCTTAATTAATAGATAATAGAGATCCTTCTTTGCTTCTCATATTGGCAGTAGCTACTGTGAGGTAGCTGCTTAATTAGTTATTAGTCTGATTATTTTTCCAATGAGCCAGACACGGTGGCTTGGTGAAGCATCTGGCGCTTGTTACCAGGCTCTCCCCAGCCTCCTCAAATGCAGCAGTTGTCTAAGCTGCTTCCAGCTGCAGCAGCAATCTTCACTGCGATACCCATTTCACAGCAGCTGTGGGAGTTGTGCTGGGGGACTTTCAGTAAGCCCAAACATGTTCTAGATGGAAAGATTTCAAATGTCATGCCTGTTCACCCAGGAGTTCATTCACATAACAACTTCTGCTGCAGGCTTATGTCCTGAGGGCTGTTATGCCATGAAACTGCCAGTGTTGGCGGAAGATGAAGTCCTTTCATGAGCCCAGCTGAACATTTGATAGTTCTGGAAGCTGGTTCCTGTGAGTGGATAGCCCCAGGCATTTTAACTTACACACCATGGATTTAAAAAAAAAAAAAAAAAACAACAAACCAAAACAAAAAAAATGCACATCTACAACATTTAAAAAACAAAAATGAACAAAAAAACAAAAGAAAACAAAAAGTCCTGTAGGACTTGGAACATAGTTTTGTAGGAAAGACTCCAATTGGTGCATTGGTCCGGTGAGAGTCACAAAAATTTGTAATAGGCAATGAGGGATTTCATGTTTTCCTAGAAGAGTAATTTCATTGGTTAAAGTGATGCACCAGCAGTGTTACTTCCTGTAAAAGTGTCATATCACAGCCCTTTTGTTCACAGTTCCTTTTGTTTACCTGTTGCTTTTATCTGTGAGGAGTTTGCAACATCTTTACCAGAGATCTGGAGGCTAATTCTGCATTTTTTTTCCCAGGGAGATGTTATTTACCATTAAAATAGATCTGAACACCTCTGCTATATGAACCTTAACACTTGCTTCATCTTCAGTCTTTTTTGCAAATGGCTGATGATTTCACTGTTAACTCAGAAGTCTATTGATCTAATCCTCTTCTAGTGTGTATCCAGAATGAAAGATACTCCAATGACTCAATGTCCAAATGGAGATAGGTGACAAAATGGTGCCCGTCACCAAGCTGAGTAGTTTGGTTGGCAAGCCTGAAGTATGGGATGCCACCGAGAGGGAGCTGAACAAGCTCAAGAAGTGGGCCCATGTGAACCTTGTGAAGTTCAAAAAGGCCAAGTGCAGGGTCTTGCACCTGTACTGGGGGAACCCCTGTGTGAATACAGGCTAGGGGCTGAAGAAATTGAGCGTAGCCCTACCAAGGACTTGGGGATACCAGTGGATGAAAAGCTGAACAAGAGCTACAATTTGTGCTCACAGCTCAGAAGACCAAGCACAACCTGGACTGCAAAAAAAGAAGTATGACCAGCAGGTTGAGGGAGGTGGTTGTGCCCCTCTGCTCTGGTGAGATCCTCCCTGGAGTACTGTGTCCAGATCTGGAGCTCTCAGCATGGGAAAGACTTAGGCTCGTTGGAGTGGGTCCAGAGGAGGGTCACAAAAATGATCAGAGGGGTGGAACACCTCTCCTGTGAGTACAGGTTGAAAGAGTTGGGGTTGTTCAGCCTGGAGAAGGGAAGGCTCTGGGGAGACCTTATTGAGGGCTTTCAGTACCTAAAGGAGGCCTACAGGAAAGATGAGGACAAATGCTTTAGCAGGGTCTGCTGCAATAGGACAGGGGGTAAAGGGTTTACAGTAAAAAAGGGTAGATTCAGGATATAAGGAAGAAATTCTTTACTGTGGGGGTGGAGAAACACTGGAACAGGTTGTCCAGAGAGGTGGTAGATGCGCTGTCTCTGGAAACATTCAAGGTCAGGTTGGGTAGGTCTCTGAGCAAATTGGTCTATTGGGATGTGTCCCTGCTCATTGCTAGGGGGACTGGACTAGATGACCTTTAAATGTCCCTTCCAACCCAAACTATTCTATGATTCTATGATTTTGGAAGGAACTGGTCTTTCTGTGGTGTATGGGTGTGTTACAGCGGTGGAAAATAGTGTAATTTATACCATAATACTAAGCTACCTTTTGGACTTTCTTGGTATCATTATACATAATGGTAAAAGACACTTGCACAATTTAACTTGTTGTATATACCCAATGTATGTAAAGTTAGTTTAAAATTATTTGTACTATCTACTTCTTATTATTTACCTTTCCACTTGAAAACAGATGTGAAATTCTTGAGAACTCAGAACAGCCATCAAGCACATTGAGGTCAGGAACAACTAATCAGTCTACCCAAGTTGTCCTTTTAACGTGCTTTGACACTTAGGAGAGATCTCAGTTCTTGTCTCCTGTCTCAGTTTTTAATCCTTCCACCATTTTGTCTCTCAAATACTGTCTGAGGGATTTGAAAGTTCTTTGCTAGTGAGCAGACCTTTATCCCTTCCCTAAATGCCTAATTATTACACGTTGTCTATGCAATAAATATAAAAGAATTAAAAAAATATCTTCCTATCTGACACTAGGGGATACCAACTTAATGACACAGATGCCATTTGGATATTTTTCCCTTTATACGACAGATGTACTTTGGGGAATATGTAGTTCTAATGGTCAAAAATGGCACCTGGAAGATATTTAATAGTTATGCAGTGCTAATGATCAGGCAGGAAGTGGTTGCAATCAGTCCTCGTTTCTCTTAAGTTTCCCCAAAATAGATATAACCATTGTATTTGAAATTATCTGTTTAGGTATAAGAGAAAAACCATCATATTTTGCCATCTGAATAGTCCATTATCTGAGCAGATGTGACACTGTGCAATATTGAGGACGCTGCCAGTAACTCAGGGTGGTATAATTTGCATAGCACTATGGATGACAGGACATGGACCGTGAGAAAAGTAGAACTGCAGTTCAGGGGGGGCTTTAGGGGCAGCACTGAGGACAGAATGGTGGCTGGTAGCTTCACTTGCACCTGAAAGAACTCAGTCCCGATGAATTCTCTGGGTGTGCAAGTGTGTGTGTGTGCATGCGTGTGAGTGCAGGTCTGCAACATTCTGGGAATTACAGCTCCCTGCACTTTTCTTTTTCCCACTTCCTCTGCTTTCCCTCACCCTTTCCCTCTTGTATCGTGAAGGCATAGTGTTTTCTGGAACACGGTCTTTTGGTATGGTGAAATCTCATTTCGTAACTGCACCATGTGCAGTCTACAAAGTGGTGGCATGGAAAGGGTAGAATTATACCCCTTTGCCATTAGAGCTGGCCCACAGCTTTCCTTTCCAACCAGTCAAATGAGATGGAACAAGTCCAGTCCTTCTAGGTGACTGTAGAAAACTGGGACTGTGAGGGAAATGCCTGCTAGAAAGGAAAGGGCAATGAAAAAATTCATTGTGTATTCTGAAAGCGTCATGTCCTAACCCAGAAATGTGCCAAAACTGGCTTTGATCTTCTTCTATAGCATGTTGATATACACATTGCAAAGGTGTTTGGCACATTGTCTAACTTGATTAACCCAGGGACAGCACAGTCTGCTGCCTTCCCCTGTGTTTTCTCTCAATTCTCTTTGCTCAGTGTAAGGAAGTGGAATCAGTGAGGCAGTAGAAGAATACAAATGCATACACCTACTTCTCTCACCATGTAATGCCTTGAGATCCTTTCTGGATACCTTTTTAACTCTTCCTGGTTTTCTCACAACATAGGAATTCCTCTCTGACAGTCAAATATGCACACGTTTCAGCAAGTGAAACTTGTGGCTGTGCTGTTTGGTATATGAACAGCTGCTGTGTTCACAACATACCACTTCTCCTCTTCACTGTAGAATGGGATGGAGGCATGAATTGTGTATGATTTCCTGAAAATGAGGAAATTTTTCCTCATTTTCTGCAGAGGACACTGACAAAAACATCAACAGCTTATTGTTACTTGAGCGTCTCGATTACTATGTTAGTTGTTAGAGTTTGAATGCAGGTCCAAATGAGGTTGCAAAACTACAGAAAATGGGGTAAGAGTATGTATATGTAAATGTTTAGATGAAACATTTGGATGTGCCTTAGTGGGAGTGTGGAAATCATATATGCACATCCGAGATGTGGAATCTTAGAAATACAAACTCCCCACCCCAATTCTCAGCACCTGAAAGCCATCTAAAATACTTCAAATTCCACTGTCAATATTAAAAAGTTGATAATCGCTGTATTTATACTGTCTGATTCACTCCTCACCTAAGATTTCCTACCCATAAATGCTAAGGATGTTTATCATTATTTTGTTGAGGGGTTCTGTGTTTTGTTTTTTGTCCTCTCTCTTCAGTGTGTGGTGATTACACTTGTGAGAATACTCTTTGCAAGAAGTGCTTAAAATTCACACAATGATCCTACTATTTACTGAAACAAAATGTGGTTACATGTCAACAAACTCTGTTAATGGAATCAGAAAGTAAGTTTTATTTGTTAGTGCTTTTTCTGTTTACACTAAATACTCAAATGATTAAACCATCACTTTATAAGTGAAAATCCATTCTCTTTGCCCCATTGTAAAGACAGTGATATTAATATAATGAAAGGTGAGAGAAGAGCTTACGTTTTTTGACTACTAATTCCACAGTATAGCTTCTGGAAATTTTTGTCATTTATTGCTGCTAAAGAATTTATAACCTGGAGAAGCTGGTGATAATGGGCTTTAAGCCTTACAAACTCCCCAAACCACTGGATTAAAGAATCTGCTGTATTGTGTGTAGTCCCTGAAGCACACTTTAATGGTTCTGCTGAAATGGTATCAATCATACAGGAACAGTTCCACAAAGTTACAGTGAGACACTCCAAAATGGTTACATGGTTGCATTTTCTGAAATATGATAAAATTGTAAAACTATATCCAGGAGGCCTAACTATTATAATCTTTGCAGCAAAATCATGCAATCCATGTTTTGCTTTGGTTTTGATTTATGTAACTTCTGACTCATAAGTTTTGTGGGGTTCTCCTTTTGTTTAGATGGTTTTAATTTGGACATTTGGCATTCCAATCTCATCATTTATGGGTGTAAACTTTTGTTGACTCTTTTTCCCCCATACATGACCATTCATGCTGGTTATCTGCGTATACTTTCAGTCTGGAAATTTATCTGCTTTTGGTTACTTATAAGGAAATTCCCATGCTTTCATAGACAATATAGTTAAGTATTGTCTTTAAGGAACTACCATGGTTAAGAAAGTTTGGGGGTTTTACATATAATTATCAGTAATAACATATTGTAGATGGATAAAGGTCTAGAAAATTTTATTCTGTCAATTGAATACAATTCCAAGTAAAAAAGGAGTGCTATTTACTCCTTCAGTCCTTCCAGAAGCCTTTTCTGCAGCTAAATTCAAAGGTTACAAAATTGCCTTATTTGTCACTGTGATTTGATACCATAATCATGTCAGTTAGACTATAATCAACTATAATATGTGAGGGAAAGAAATAAACTGTAATGCTCTAAAATTACATGTTTTAGGAAAAGAAGTTGGAGGTTGTCTCATTTTTCTTCTCAAAGACTTTGCATAATGGTTTTAAATAACATGAGCAGATACAATCTGTTTAGTTAAGAAAAGTCAGAATTGGGATATCAGTTCACAATCACTAATAAAATATTTTCAGGCTGATTAGCTTTCTAATTTACTCTACAGTCTTGAGGAGGTTTATCCTTTGAATTCTAAATTCTACAGATCTTTAAAACATGCAACTATCTTCCACTTCAGTAAATGTAACAATAATAAAAATTACAGCCAGTGTAATTCTATAAATGGGCATTATGCTGCCAAGGAAACTATAATCCCTAAAGTTATTACATCAAACCTTCTGTTGCTTCTGAGTCCATGAAGTTTATGAAAAAGAGTCATGTTCTCTTACACTACATAAAAGCACCGCAAAAAATTATAAGTATTGGCAATAATGATTGAGTCTTAATGTTATCTGAAGACATTTTATGTTATCCAAATTGTGGTGAAAAGACTATATTGTTAAAATAAGAAAACAGTCCTATTTGATCACTTACTAATGTGATGGCTTTAGGTGCTTCAAAGCTATTTGGTCCTTTTTGATCTGGATGCACCACCTTGAAGTATTCAGAAAGTTTAGATAAATATTTTTGCAGGAGGAATGTAAAACCAGTCAGCAACACAAAGAGTCCTTAGTCACACTGGATCTCTTCTTCCCATAGGCTTTTGGGGGTTAACTGGGGTTTTGTTTGTGTTAGTTTTATTTAATTATTTATTTGTTGGGGGTTTTTTTCTTTAATGAAAATTTCTTTAGCTTGTTTCTCTGTCAGAGTAAACTTGGGCTATAGATTATAAACCTGAGATAGCAGTAACATTGTTCAAAACATACAGAAATGGATCCAGCACAATTTCTCTGATGATTTGGAATCTGCATCTTTCTTCAGTTATACAACACAATAAAAATATTGATTTTCAGTATATCAAGATTCTTAAATAATTTTTGAGGAATTCATTTGTGCATTCTTGAAATTATTTTTTTCCAGTTTAATATTTTGAAAATGCACCACAGTTAATTTTTTTTTTCTAAGATATAAAGTGTCTTCATCATCTTAGCTGTTTTAGCTGGAACTTTTCTCTTTCTTCCTCTCTTTTTTTCTCTTCCTTTTTTCTTTTGTTTGTAATGCCTATAGAGAAAAAAAAAAATAAATTAAAAAACCTGGTTTGTTTTCTTCCTGAGACTTCAACGCTATCATGTCAGGAAGTGAAAAAATAACTGAGACAGATATTTGTTCGCTCTTTCCATTTTAAGACGAATGAAAATTTCTGTTATCCAGTGCTCCTAGAATATATTTCAGGACAAAAAACTATCCTTATTAATAATGTCTTTTTTTTTACTTTCTAAATATATTTTTATAGACAATTCATTCAGATTTTTTTTATATAATTTATGTTTTGACATTTTAAAATGTTATTTTTGATTACTTAGTTGTACAATTCCCAGTATTTAAAATATAACCTTGAAAACAATGCACTTTAACTTAATTGATTTCAATTGCAACAGAGTGTTGGGTAAATGTCATGACCATTTTTAGATAAGTTGCTCACTTCATTCCTACCTACTTGTATGCCTAACACAGTATCTTTGCTTATCAGAGTATACTGCAGTTGCTGCCATCCACTAAGTGCAATGTGAGAATTCAAAACCTAGTCATAGGGGAATTCTTCTAAGAGCAAATTTGGAGAAGTAATGCACAGGTAAAAGGGAAAAACCCACCTCCAAATAGAAACCTCTAATTAACACTTAGAAATAAGTTTCTGTATTTAGTTAACACTGTAAGACAACAAAAAGTCTACAAATAAAAGAAATTAAGGATATGCATTTTCTGATCATGTTGAGAACAGTAATTTTATCTGTATTCACTTATATGACAGGTGGCAATTATGAGTTAACTATTCTGTATCTGACTGAGAACCAGGTGCAATGGAAAGGCCTAGGTGTTTATTTAGTTCATAACTATACTCATATTTTCACCATAATTAGAAATTTAGTTGGCTATATTAAGGGTCTGAATCTGCAAACACTTATGCCTATGAAAAATTCTACTTCAGTTAATACGAGGAGCAGGATTTCTTCCATATTTACTCCTGTTGTGACATTTATACCTGATCTTCAGCTGCTTTTATTTTGTTCTGTTTCCACTTCAGTAGACTTCTGCAAGCTTGTAAAGTGTCTTCTTGGTATAAGCCACGAAATATGTTAGAGATGGTAATTTTTTTTTTTTAACCTCTAAAACATTTCTTAAAAAAAATAACTCACGTGTTATTTTATATCATCAAAAACAGCAAAAAGATATCTTATGCCACGTTACACCATATTAAACATAGCCCACTCCCCCATTTCCAACAATTACTGTGAGAGATAGCATTAACCTGCCACGAAACTTTCTTAGATGTTTCACCTTTTGCTGTGTTGAAAAAGAACCCTACCCCCTGCAATCATTCTCTTATCTCAACTTTTTTTTTTTCCTAATCGACCACTAATATTACCTCTCACCATACATTCATTAACAGTCTGTAATGAAAGCACTTGTTAACAACTTCTTGCAAGTATAAATACAATATATTTACTATTTTTTCTCCTAATCCAGGTTTATGTCCATCTATTCAGAGACTTCAAGTGGACCAGAAATATAGTTTGCCTTTTTGCTTCGTTCCCTATCCTCATTCCGATGTTTTACCTATATCTTTTATTATTGCTTCAACCAGCTTTCTAAATACTAAGTCAGGGTTCATTGTTTTGTAGTTCCCTGAATCATCCCAAATATCTTGGCATTAAAATAGCTACATTGTTTGAACCTACAGTTTTTTTCTCTGCTGTCGTAGCTGTGTGACTGATTGCACATCTTTGTTAGTAACTAAGCTATTTTATTTTAAGTCCTCCTGAAGAACTCTCGGGTGAGAACCATCTGCTTCTATGAATGTTTGCTCTTTAATACATCACTTTGGGCTCCATCTGACTTCTCATTATCTAGCAACAACTCATCTTCATTACCTGACGAGAGCAGTTCCAAAGCACATATCTTCTCAGCTTCCTGATGCTGGAAGTTGACACAAATCAATCATTTAACATCTTTGCAAGATGCTTCTCCTTAATTTCCCCCTTTACTCTTTGCTAATCCAAGGGAATCAGAGATTTTTTTTTTACCTAAATCAGTACAGTCAAATTAACTTGATTTTTTTTTATAATAATAATATTTGGCTTCTTTTGGGGTTCTCTTCATTCCTACTTTATATTCCAAACTTTAAAGGCATTTGCTTTTTTTTTTTGTTAATATCAATTTCTAGTCAATACACATGACCAATCACTCAGACTGAACTCCAAACATAAGAGAAATATCTACTGTCTGATGGCTATATTTTACTTCCTACAAAAACCACACTGGGGAGCTTTGGTAGGATATCTCTCCAAAGCAATTACAAATCTTTATGTGCTGCATATAATATGGTGACAGATCTCTATTAATAAACAGAAAAGGGAATAATTTTACTTCTTTGTCCTTTGGGCTCCAGGAACAACACCATAAACAAGAAAACTGAGCTAACATGCAGTAAAAGTTTCTTTTAACATCCATAACTACATAGTGGAAAATCAAGCTTGCTACACATCTATTATTTCTCACTTAAATACTTTTTTTTTTAATACATATGTAACAAAATTTACATCTTTGGCTGAAGCGCTTGCTCCATTATACATTTTCATTGTATGAAGCACAAATAACACAATGTCAACCTTTCAGCTGAAGAAAAAAATGTTCCATATAATTAATTCCATCATTTTGGATCTCAAAATCACAGAGCCTTTAGTATGCTGAATTATTTTACCAGTCCTGAGCATAAATATAACAAGAACATATACCAGAAATTTGTTGGGTTCAAATTATTTGCATTTGGTAGAAAGAACAGGATGGTGGAAATAACAGTCTGAAAGGAAACGTTCTTTATGAGGAACATCAAGATATATTCTTAATTTTATGGAACACTTTTTGAACGTTGTAAGAGACACGCATTGCACCTTTTATTTTTTTTCCCCATTAACTAATGATATAATTTTTTTTTAACAAGAACATGAGGACTGTTTTATTTGGGTTTTTTTGGTTGGTTTGTTCCTTTCTCTTCCCCTGCAAAGATCAGCTGTTTAGTTGCCAATTTTGGGTGATATTCAAAAGTTTTCTAGTCACCAGGACTAGCCAACCTGTCTTTCAGGTTGTCTGTAACCTCTAAAGAAGACATTTTGGATAAAAATGCACAGAAGTCAATGCAGGCCATTTTTCCAATAAAAGCTGCCAACTTTTATAAACAGTCTTCTCTGCATTACTACTACGAGACGCTTGGGATACAGAAACTGTGGATTTGCACATCTATTTGAAAGCGAAATGAGTAGCATGGGGCTTGCAAGGTGTAAAGGCAATTACTGAATTACTAAGTCACTGAAGAGAACTGTGAGACAGCAAAGAATATAAACTCTATCTCTGGAGGCTTGAAGAAATCTTCCTCACCACTCTNTAGGGATGCACCGATCTTGAGCTTGGAGGAAGTGGTCTTTGAACACCAGCCAGCTCTCGTGAGCCCCTTTGCCTTCCAGTGCCCTATCCCACGAGATCTCCCCAAGCAGCTTCCTGAAGAGATCAAAGTCTGCCCTCCTGAAGTCCAGGGTTGTGACCCTACTTGCTGCTTTGTGTGCAGCACCCGTGATCCTGAACTCTATTTTTTCGTGATCACTACATCCCAGGGTGCCCCCAACCCTAATGTCCTCCACTAGTCCCTCTGCGTTTGTTAATACTAGGTCCAGGAGTGCTCCCCTCCTTGTGGGTTCTTGCACCACCTGTGTCAAAAAGTTATCATCAATACACTGGAGGAGCCTCCTGGACTGTGCGTGCCTAGCCGTGTGGTCAACCCAGTAGATATCTGGGTGATTGAAGCCATTACATATTCTGAATCTTAATACTAACTCTTAACTGTGATATACAATGAACTATTAGAATACTAGGATTGCTTGCTTATCCAAATTAGATTTTGATCACTCAGATTTGCTGAGTTTTGAAAAATCTGATCTAAGGCAGCCCTTATTTGAGTGAGAAGGAACTTGTATCATTTCACTTTCCAGGTTTTTTCCAAACTCAGTTGCGTCATGACTCTATTCTAAGCCTTTTCAAGTCCGTTAAAAAATCTGAAAATATTTATAATATCTCAGAATATTAACTTTTCTGGAATATTTCATTAGTAATAACCTCCAGTGTTTTTCACTAAGTTTTTTTTGTGATCAGCTCAAAAAGTAGTACTTTGTGTCTCTTCAGATAAAAATGACAGAAAGATGGAACTATGTTGGGGATAAATATATATTTTTGTGTTAAAGAAGACTATACACAGAGTCCATGTGTTGTTTGGGATTCAGATGAACTGCAGGTGACCAGTAACATCCAGGATGCCTGAGGGAACAGCAGAATATCACCCACATTTTTCTGAGAAATCCACCCAGAGCTGAAGGAAATTACAGAAGTCTTACACAGTGCATATCTTTTTGGATGCTAAAAAAAGATTCCTTAAAACATTTGAAATGACAGAAGACACCTATGCTTAGGCAACTGTATCTTATCCACGTTTTCTAACAAATGTTCATGACCAAGTTTTTTACCCATTTTTTAAGAAATTAGGCTGAAAATACACACACATCTGGCTAAGAAAGCCAGAGAGTGACTTATCTAGTTAGGCTACAATCTATTTCCTACAAAAAATATGTACTTCTGGCAGCAACCAACTAATAGGTACATGAGAACTCAATAAAATAGTAAACCAAGTTGCATAGATACAAGACTACGCAGTCTTGAAGTACCTCATAGTTTAATTTCACATTACCCCATTCTCAAATTCATTACATTTATATCTATTCAAAGCCTAAATACCACTATTTGATGTTGAATCAACTATATTGCTCTTGATAGCTAGTGAACTTTGCATCAGTTAATAACTGGCCTGGATCACAAACAAGGTTATTTTATACAGTATTAGTTAAAAATATATAAACATAGGCAGAAATGCTAAGATATATTATTCCCAGGTACCATCATGAAAACATGAGAAAGACACGCTTGATAAGTGCTTCAAGCCCATTAATGAGCATGGGATAAGTACACCACTGTTCAGTAATTGCCACAGTTTTATGGTTTCTCATGCCTTATAGAATCATAGAATGGTTCAGGTTGGAAGGGATCTTACAGATCACCTAGTTCCAACTCCCCTTGCCATGGGCAGGGACACCTTCCACTAGACCAGGTTGCTCAAAGTCCCATCCCAACCTGGCATTGAACACTTCCGGGATGGGGCATCTACAGTTTCCCTGAGCAACCTCTTTCAGTTTAAAACCATTACCCTTTGTCCTATCACTAAACTCCCTCATAAAGAGTCCCTCCCCATCTTTCCTGTAGGCCCTCTTTTGGCACTGGAAAGCTTCTATGAGTTCTCCATAGAGCCTTCTCTTCTCCAGGCGGAACAACTCTAACTCTCAGCCTTAAACCAGGTTGACCTCATGTGATCAAATTAGTTAATTTTGCAGTGTGATACTCTTCCTTTAAGCTGTACTTTTGGCCAAGTTGATATATAGGCCAGGATAGATTAAGTTTTTTTCTTCAGTTTATCATATATATATGTGTGTGTGTGTATGTATACATATTTGTATGGAATAGGACAGTCCAACTCTACATAGTAATTAGATGCATAACTTTTGAAATAGGCTAACAGAAGAGATTTAAATTGATAGAACTCTTTCTTTCACACTTAAACATAATAGATTTACTCTGTAAAAGATCTAAATCTGATGTAATGTGTTCTGTAGAGGATTAACACTCTTGGGAGGGGAGTAATTAAGATACCATTTATTATTCTCATTCAATATCCTATGTATATAAGAAAAAACAGTTCCAATGATAACTACTGTGAACATCTGTCTGGTTTTGTCTTCTAGATTCCTATGCAGATAGATCATTTTCTTCTTCTTCCGTTCCTCACTGTGCTGTAATATCTGACGTTTTTCCAGTGACTATGGTTCCTACACCCTGCAGTGATTGTAAAAGCAGTTCTAGTAGTACCCTTCAGCACTTACACCAGTTCAGCTGTTGTGGTTTGGGGTATTACAAAACTTGTTTTGCAGCACTTACTCAGGCAAACTTCTCAATGCCTTTCTTGGGTTTTAACCACATGACACAAAATGAATGCATTCTTTTCACACTTATGGTGTGCTGAAATCAGATACGGTTGCTCTCATTCAGCATACTTATAGTTCTGTCTTTTCTGAATTTCTAGGCAAAAAGAATTAAGTATTGTCCCAAGGCTACTAAAGATAACATATTTCCAGTAAAAACAATGCAGTGATTGCAGAAAATTAGATTTTCATATGATGGTATGATATCCTGCAGTCAAAGACAAACAGGACTAACTGCTCAACAAGGCTGAGCAGTAAGGAAGAGAATGCATTTTTCTCTATGTGAAACTAATGTTCCAATTATACTAATGTATTTCCTTTCTTATTTTTCTATTGTCCTAGAGGACGCCACAAAGAAAGTGTCACATGCATAATTCAAAAAGATGTAGAAAATTTCTTGTGACTGATAATCAAATAATTTTAATATTTCTGATACCAATCAACATATATTGTACAAGAATTTAGACGTAAGGACTTTGGAAGTTCTCATTCAAGACAGTAATTTTTTCTAATAACATATTTCTGATGCTATTATAAAATTATAGTTCCAGATAATAAACTAAGAAATAATATATACTGCCCAGTTTCCCCCNCCCCCTACTTTTTCTTTTCTTTTTTTTTTCTTTCTTATTTTCCTTGCAGAATATCAGGCAAATATGATATTCACGTGGCTTCTCTCTTACTTCCTAGACAAAGTATATTTCATACCTCTAGCTCTCTGTCATCCAAATCTCTTTCTTTCTCCTTATCATTTTTGAAATCTTCTGTTGCACTCAAATGTAACTTTTGTCTGAATGAGGACAACAGGACTGAACCAGTAATGGCATAAATACCCAGAAGCAATCAAGTATATAGCTTACTAACTGAGTTATGCCAACACATCCAGTCTACTTTACCTCTTTCTAACACAAAAGGCTCCTCAATTAACATGCTTGTTACATACATTCAGAATTGGATATTGCTATTCTTTGATATCAATCAGAAGATGGTCAAATCTCATCTGCACATTTGAGTGATATATAGTAAAACATCTAGCTACTGTGGGCTTTTAAACCATGCATTTTTCTTTCAAAATTTTAACTTGAAGCAATGGCTAAATTTAGCAAAGAACATAGGTAGTACTTCTGTCTGGGGCTAGTTCTAAGAAATAGGCTTGCTCAGATCCTAAAAATTCAGCTTCAGTTGCTGCCTAAAACTGCAGATAGTTACCAAGGTACAGAGGAACTGTTAGGAGCTTAACTTCTTCTTGTACAGATAAACATTGATCCACTTCACCTTACTACTTCAGCAGTATATGACTTGGGCAGCAGATTTCATAAAGTGAAAATATGCCCAGGAATTAGGCACTTGCATGTCTAAAACCTGTTATGGAATTAACCTAAGTCATTTGAAACTGCTTTGATAAGTTTTGTCTATGAGGAGAAATACCTTGCAGTTTAATGAGGTATCAAGAGAGGGAGGAAGAATAGTTTATTTTTTTTCAAAAGTCCAAAGTGCAATTGAGAAAAGGATGGGAGGTCTTTCAGTTATATTTTATTTATGGTTTTCATCAAAAAACAACTCTATATATCAAAGGGTCATGCCCCAAAGCACAAGTAAAAAATTCATTATCAGGGCTTACTGTAATATCTATTAAGATCTGCATCATGCAGAAAAGAAGGAAATGGAAAAGGTTCAAATTGAGGCTAAAGAAAAACAGATTTTACTTTGGCTAAGACTACACAAAGATACTACTTTCAGTTACCTTTTTGTGACTTGATTTGATATTTTTGTTTTAAGAAAATACATCCATAAAGGCAGAACAATTTATTTTATGACTACTCAAATAAAACATTCTAATATATCAGCCTCTCCTTGCAAGTTTCAAGGTTACCTACAACAGATTAGAGCTGTCAAACCTCATGGTGCTTTTTATATAGTGTTCTTGTTAAGATTTCTATGAAACCATTAGCCTTTTCCTTTGACATTTCCTGTTCTGCATGGCTGAATGTGTTTATAAACCACACATTGTTTTGAAGGTAGTCTAAGTAGTGTTCAGGTTAAATTAGTTGCTAACAAGTTACACTTATTGAATTGCCTTTGTTTATACCACAAAAGAATATTGTTATCCTTGGTGGTTTCAACAGTTTCCTTTCAAGTAGCTCATGTATAAGCATATTAATTATTTTCTTCTTAATAAGAACATTGAAAAATTGTGTTCTGGATGCTAATAATGCAGGTAATTAATTAGTTCTTACATGCTAAGGAAGTCATAAAATTATTTAAAATATTTTTTTCATTGAGGGAAACAATACAATCATTTCAAGGCATATTTTGCCCAACCATTCTGTAAGAAATTAGCTGTAGGGATAGTAATAAATTTCTACTCAGTATTTTGCAAAGAATGAAATAAAGTAAACAATTAGAAAAAGAAATGTGCAAAAAAGTACACCTAGGAAAAAAAAACAATAAGACCAGTAATATGTAGTACACTTTTATAGAATTATATCCACTACTATTTTTAAGCTCTTACTTACAGTTGTCTCATTTTTACTGTTTTCTTGCCTGAATATTTTTATGCCTTTTCCCTCTTACAACCTTTAAAGCCAGTTGAATCATGTAATTGCTATATTAATGTTTTGAAAAATAAAACTAAGCCTAAGGATTTTCTACAGATAGAATACCATAACTGTAACACTTAAATTCAATAGCTATGTAAATTCCATCAACAGAATTTATGCTCCTAAGGCAGACAGAATATCCCAGTGCAGATTCTCAGCTGCCGTAAACTGAATTTCACCATTTGATAGCCTGATGGTAATTTACTTGAACCGGGCATGAGACCTCTCCTTGGTTAAATTCCCTGAGACAGAAACATGTGATCTGACTTGCAGTATAATGAAAATATGGAGATAATTCTGTTAAGCATTTAAATGACTAGTTCTCAATGGCAATTGTGTACTAAATGTGTTGTTAATATAGTAAATGAAAAACAGTGTATTGGTTACTTTCATAAAGCTTTATGCTATGTGCAATACTTTTGGATAATTTTTATAACCCTCCACATCTTTGCAAAAGGCCAGTTGGCTCATGTTAAAAGGATACATAAATTTTCTACATTGCTTCCCCCAGAGTATATGGCAAGAGCTCAATATTTGCAGCTGACTCTATTTAGTAGACAATAATTCAGTGTGGAAAATTACACAATACATACAGGTTGACACAGTTTAACATAATTGACAGTTTGCTGAGGGACATCCCGGCTGAATTAGCTTGCACAGGGAATAGCTGTCTATTTCAAGGTTAGACTAAGGGCACCTATGAAACCATGATATGCAAAGGTAGGGAAACTTTGTAGAGAGATTACCTCTCTCTTGACCTCATCTCAATAAATGCGGAGCCTCATATATTCACTCTCTAGGCACTTAAGTAGCATAAAAATACAAACAACAAAATGTAAATGCTCATTTTATTACAATATAAAGCTATCCTGTGAGATATTAAAGCACTCATAACACATTTGTAATGTTTCTAAAATGCTAAAGTACTATTCAGAATTTGACAGCTAGATAGTGCAGCAACAGCAAGAACTGAAAAACACGTAGCACCTCTTGTTCTTCATTTATCTAAATAATATATGTACACAGTAATATTGTTAAGTCTTTTGGCAGTGCATAAAAATGGTAGAAAGAAGCATAAAAATCTGAGAATCATAGGAAGTGTCATAATTTTGAAATATTTTGCTCTATTTTATCTATTTCGAAGGAGGATAGAGAGGAACCTTCATCCAAGGTTTATCAGCAGCCTACAGAGAAACCAGCTGTTATAGGGAATATGTCAGGAATTATTTAATTTGACTTTTTTTTTTACAGAAATATTTAGCCCGAGATGTGTGATAACTACATAAATAGTAGATGTGGATTAATGGAAAATTTAAACTTTTTTGATTTAAACTTCTTTGTTTTAATTTTTTAATAATATTAACAATTTCAGAATGTTCAGGATGGAATTTAAAATATTTACTGCAAAAAAAAAAAAAAGAAAGGATTTCGCTTAAAGGTTTCAGATATGAGATAAATCAAGGCCCTTTCGAGAAGCCTCTTTATTTCAAGGGAAAAATAATATATCTTAGAGTCTGTCTTCTCTGAACAGTAATTCAAGAAGGATAAAAGATGTTATTGAAAAAGATTTCATTTAATATTGGTTGCTCATTTTGAAATTCAAAGTTATCTGGAATGTTTGAACATATCTGGTCTAAATATAGCCAATTATAACAGATTCACAGAATCACAGAAT
>VXBO01013839.1:41590-73066 GCA_013400135.1 Rhinoptilus africanus | reverse complement strand
CTAGATGAACTTTAAAGGTCTCTAACCCAAAGCATTCCATGAGTCTATACCCAGGAGCGAGTCCACAATTCTGCCATGCTCTGGCCCCGTGCTCTGCCCTCTGTCCCAGGAACATAGACAGGAACTGCAACAAACATTTACATCGCCGAAAAATCTGCTTATTTTCTGTGGAGTCATGCCTCACGCCTACGAGGAGAGCCTGAAGGAAACCCATGCCCACCAGAATAAGGCTGGCCTGCTTGCCAATACACACACACATTTCCGAACAGGTCCCTTGCTGCCATAAACTAAAGTGCCAGAAGCAAGAAAGCACTCATTTGGATCCCTCATTGACAAGGAAGACAGTAAACAAAGGTGAAGGTTAAGCAGGCAAGCTTTCTGACACAGAAGTTCATCAGCGGAGCCACGTGGGGCCCGTGCTGGGATTTGGGCTGAAATGATGTAGAAAGGGCTTGCTGTGACACTCATGAATTGGCAGCACACCCAGATCTTCTGCATCACGAGCAGTTCTGGTGGCCCTGTCTTTTCAGGAAACAACAGAAACAGGAAAAAGGTAAAGGGAAAGAAGACAAAGGTGACCGGAGGCAGAGTCATCTGCAGAGGACACACTCACACGCCAGGGCTGGAGCTGAGCGCGCCGGGGAAACCTGCAGCGCTGCGCAGCACCAAGCCCGACACTGTGCCGAGCAAGCGGCGGCTCCTGCTGATGCCGGGGCTGGGACAAAGTTACAGGAACAGATGCTATGTGTAAAACAAACAAAGCCCAGGCAACTTTTTCACCTTTCCTGAAAAGATTATGTTGGGTTTTCTCCAATTGTACATTTTTTCTTGCCAATTACTCGCGAAAAGCCTGTCCCCTCAAGCAGCGATTGCAGCAGCAGCTCTTCCAGTGATGCGGGGCAGGCGTCACTGATCCCCTGCAGTGTGTGAAATCATGCAGGATCCTCCCAGCCTCACTCACCTGCCGGCGGGAGAAGGGACCAGAAACACAAGACAGCCGTGACCGGGAGCACTCCCACCAGCGACCCCTCAGACCCACGACACCGCTGCCGGCAGAGGCTGGGGGCCAGCAGCAGCCCCCACCTTGGCCAGGGACTGAGAGACGTGTTGAACATCACTGCTGCATCTTGTTTCCCTCCAGGACCATGGTCCAGGGAAGGAGCTGGACTCTGGAGGGACCAGAGCAACCACCACCCTGCAGTTTCATGGAGGAAAATAGAAACCAGCACAAGCTTTCTCTGCGCTGGATGCTGGTGAAAGGCAAACTGGGACCAGCTTAGAGAGCAAGTTGTGTATGCTGGCAAAACAACAGGAATTTCTGGGTTAGATCACCTCCTGAGGAAAGCTCTGGCCCTGCCATCCGATGTGCTAACCGCCACGCTGGGAGAAGCTGCCTCCACCAAAAGGAAACAAGATAAAGAGCAGGAGGGAGGTTCTCAGCTCCCAGCAGGAAAGCGCCCAGCGCACAAGCCCTTCTTGCAGAGTTACGTGCTGCAGATAATAAAATATTTTGGCTCTACGGGATTTCCATCAAAATGGTTGCTGCTCCTGAGCCAGTCTGGAAGAATGTTACTGACTGTTGTATCATCCCCCAGCATCCATTGCCCGAGCCAGGAAGCCATCCAGCTACTTCTATTTGAAAACCAGGAGTCCAAGAGCCCCCTTATTACAACTCTTCAGTAGCACTGACAGTGACAACCAGCCCCATCCTATAGTCCCACCAGTTGGTGCTTTCAGAGGAGCAGCTGCCTCTGATACAAACACAGCTTGAAATGAATGTTTAAAGAGATTCAGCTCCTGATTAACTCTGAGTGGTTCAGGCAAAACCTCCCTCTTACACAGAGCTACAACAGCTTTACTATTAGCCACCTGCATGGAAAGGGCTGCTGAAGAGCAAAATCGCCAGCCAGTTTCATCCAACTGCTGAACTCTTCACACAGGGAAGACAGCACAGAGGGAAATGCAAAAGTGTTGGACCTGTAAATCAAGCTGATCCCACCAAAGAGACCAGGAGAGGTTAAAGAGATGACTGTTAACCTTCAGCAACCTGGGAATGTTTCCTTGGCTTGTTGCAACACCACAAACACAGCCACAAAAAAATGCCCAAAGCCCTGTGTCTAACTTGTTGGAAAATGAGGACCTGGGAAGATTTAGCTCTACCGAGGGCTGAAAAAAGCTAGGCAGAGCTAAGCTTCGTCTGAAGAAGAGGAAATAGGATCTTCTGTTTATCCAGCATCAAAACTGAGACATGTTAGTTGGATAGCTATGTCCTAATAAAAACATGTAAAACAGATAACTACTCGCATAAAGCAGTAAATGAAAGCAAGTTTGACTAGAGAATGCAAGAAACCAGAGAAAAGAGCCTACTGGAGTTGCTTTCATAGCACGTGTTCGGCACTCCCTCTGATCCAGCAAACTCAAAGCCAAAAGGTGCAGTATGATCATCTCACCCGAGCGATGTACCACTGCCCCATAAGTTTCAAACAGTAACTCCCATAATGAATGAAATTACTTGAAGTTGGCTAACAGTTTCCTAAAAAGCATCCAACTTGACTCCAAAAACATCACATGAGGGAAACCACGCTCCCTCCCTGCATAAATTAACAAGCAAACACTCATCCTCAATGAAAAAAGGTTATGTATCAGTTCTCATTTGATTTCCCTTGTTTAAACTTCCAGTACAATCATTATTTTTTGTTATACCTTTCGCTGTGATACTGAATAGCTCTTTAGTACTTAGTTTTTTGCTACGCTGGCAGCCCCCATTTAACACCATCACCCCTCAGCCTCGGTTAGGGTGAGCAGAAGAGGCTGATGTTCATAGATGGCAGTGCATTTTCTCCAGATCTCAAATAATTTCTGTTGCTCTTTTCAGCACCCTCTTTAATTTTAAATACACTTTTTAAAGTGCAGAATCAGAGCCAGAGGCAATATTCCAGCATCTGTCTCCCAGCTGTCATATACAGCTACAAAATACTGTCCTAACCTCAATTCACTATCCCCTTGCTTCCATCATCAGGCACCACACCAGCACATTTAACTAAAGTATGCGGCACTTTGGGTTCAGTTTACTTTGACCGCTCCATTCCTTTCAGACGGCCAAACCCCACATCCCTTCCAGTACGCACGCCTGGTTCCCTAGATCTGGCATTAGTCCTTAGCTACCTGCAAAACTCTGCATATGAATTAAGTAAAAGATCATTTATTTTGATGGGCCCAGGTCTACTTTGCTCTACATGTGTATATAAAAAAACCCGAGAAGATGGAGATGCAGCCTCTAACAACCCTAAAACAGCACCTGCTGAAACAGGAGGAGCATGGGGGGGGACGGACTGCAGAAAGTGGCCAGATTTCGTGCACGTCCTTTCTCCTTTGGCCACGGATGGAGACAGATGCTGGGTCAGACAGACACTGGTTTGGCCCAGTGGGGCCTTTTCGTGCTCTTATTTATGGCACCCACGCTCACATCTTTATTCATAACTCCACTACTGCTTTTAGTCATATGAAAGAACTGTCAACAGAGGCAATATATTTACTCCTGCTTCTATATTTTTATACTTAGCATATTGCAAAACAGGCATTTCTAGCACAGCCTAACAACCTGATCCATAAAGATCTTATGGATTCATAAGGTCTTTATGGATCAGGTTGTTAATGTAAGGACTCAGGGGTCAATGTTTAGGTCCTTATGGATCTTTACAATCCAAATTTCTTACATTAACCCCCAAGTGCCTTTCCAGTGTTCAAGCATTCAGTTTAGCCTATTGCACAGGCATTAAAGTAGTCCATGTTTCTCTCTTTAACGCACCTTATTTTGCATCATCCCCACTGATTCCTGTCCGGTGTGTTTTTATGCTTGTGCTAGAGATCAGGTCCCCCTGAAACTCCCTGGGCTTGCTGCAGACGGTCCTGTGCCCCTGAGCAGCTCTGCTGCCCCAGGGGGAGAGGGCAGGGTCCCCCCGCAGCTGAGCACGAGATGTGCCGCGGAGGGCAAGCAAGAAACTGGGCAGTTTTCACAGCGGACCCCACAGGACTTGTGCCGGTGCCCGCGCTGCCAGCGGGTCCAGGATGGCCTGGCATGGTCTGGGGAGGGGAGGCGAACTGTGAGCCGACAAGGAAGGTCCCTGGCGTGGTAAACCAGAAAGCCAACTGCAAAACCCAGCAGAAGGATCTCACACAGCCAGTGGCTGAAGAATACAGCCCATCAACCCCACAAAAGTAAAATGCCAATGCCGACAGGCTCTGAGCTGGCTGTTGCCCGGCTGTGGCCAGCAGTCCCGCGACCCCACCGCAGTCCTGCTCAGCAGGAGCCCGACAGCACAGCAGGGCTGGAAGGAACAGAAAGCACCACCGCGTCACTGCGGGAGCCTCTGGTATGCCTGTGTCCTGCAGTCCCGGCTCCCCTTTCAGCAAGGCCACACCAGAAGTTAAAATGTGCGGATAAGGGAGAAAAGATCAATGGCCTGGAGGGGCACCTGTGTGAGGCTCAACTAAATGGACACGGCTCCTCACTCTGGAAAGAGAAGACTGAGAAGGAATATAACAAAAACAAAAGTGGCACGGAAAAGACAAACAGGTATTATCTCCTTGGGAACTGATATAAACACCACAAGACAAGGTGACAGATAGGATATCTTCATTAGACACACTCGCGTTGATCTGCTCAACAGCATGCTGCCAGGCTCTGGCAATCGACTCCAAATTGGTCTCCCAGGTACCTTCACTTGCATAGTCATAACCACAAATCAGCATGGCGTGCATTATTGGCCATTTGGCTTAACCCAGTCGGAGCACCCTACCCAGATCTGACTCTAATTGCAGCAATAACTCTTGGGTTACAGTTTACTACCACTCTTTTCTTCAAAGCTGCAGCTTTTCCCATCTTACATTAACCTACACCCCCTCTGCCTCGAGGTCTCAATAACCAGCCTAATTTTGTGGCTGGATCCTTTTCCTTCATACTTAAGACTACAAGATTTTGCACATACGCCTTGTTTGTTACAATTGCATCGTTTCTGTAAAATTACACTAGCTCCTACCCACCAGCAAAAAAGTCTCTTTCAAAACAAAACCCGGGAGGGTACCAAGTGAAACTTGTAGAGTCAAAGCAGGTCAAAGAATTGGTATTTCCTTACTACCCAGCATGTGTTCACTGTGGAGCTCCGCACCATCAAGTCATAGGCTCACACGAAGGGAAGGGTCCTGGAGAAAGCTGGTCTGGCTCAGGGCAGGCAGCTCCTCGGGGCTGTGATGGGCAAGTGCTGAACGCCTCCAAGCCCAGAGACCCCATGGCCTCTCGGGGCCCCGCTCACTGTCAATGAAGACACTACATGGTACCGGCACCTGCGTCCATCCCTGAGGAATGGGCTCGTAACCAGACACCGCCTGGACTCTGCATGGCCCACCCTTTAAGCCTGGTGGTCCAGCTAGCTTCCCATCCACCTCACCATCCTCCTGCCCAAACCATCCCTGTCCTGTTTGGCAATTAGGATGCTGCAGAGACCACAGTGAACATCTCCCTAAGCCCAGGCTTGACAACCTTTCCTGTGCTACCCTCGTTCAGAGACAGCCACCCAGCTGGGGAAACCTGGGCCGGCTGGTAAATCCACGCTGGCCATTCCCAATCACCTTCTGTCCTTCCTGTGCCTGGCCAGGGCTTCCAAGGGGATTTGCTCCATCACCTTCCCAGGGATGAAGGTGACGCTGAGAGGCCACTAGTTCCCTGCAGCTCCCTTTTTCTCCACCCTTGGCACAAGCACAAAGAGCTGATATGCATTCAAAGTATAATACGACAGTTTCCTGGAAAAGGCATCAGTTGGGGGTTATCCGGTAACCCACCTCCAGCCTGGGGAGCCCCTAAGCCAACAGCTGATTTAGGCTGGAAGGGTTCCCTGGGGAGTCGTCACCATGTGCGTGTCCCTTCCTCACCCCTCCAGGGTTTGTCCTCCCCCTCCAGGGGCAGCAGCTCTGCCTATCACTCCTAACAGGACCCCTGAGGTCTGTCCAACCCCACGTCACCGCACTCACGTCTGCCTGCTCACTGTGCTGCTCTGCAAATTATTAATACTCCGAACAAAGTTTCTCACTCTGAGGAGTTTTCTCTCCTCGCCTCAGCACCCTGCCAAACTCTCCTGAAGACAAGAATCCATCATTTGCTCATGCTTTCCCATGCCAACCTCTCTGCCTGGCACTCGGTGCACTGCCGCTCTTCTGCTCTCCACATGTAACTTCCACAGCCCTTTCAGAAGCGTTTCCATCAAGCTGGTTTGAAGTTTTGATAAATCGCATCAGTCAAGTCTTATATTCATTCTCTCTTATTAAAGAACTAAAATAGATTAGGGAGACCTGGTCTTCTGAAAATGAAATGGTTAAATCTCACCAGAAAGTATTTTCCAGCTGATAAATTTTCCTGTTTTCCATTATATATACCACACAGAAGTTCACTGGTCTTCAGCTCTCCACATTGACACTAAGGCTTTGCTAAAGATGGCTCCAACAGCTCCTTCTTGCTAATCTCTTTTCCCTGATATAATAACTGGTTTGAGTGAAAAGAAAATGCTCATTATTAATTCCTACTCATCTGCCCCATACTTAAAATTCCTTCGGTAATTACCTACTGTTTCGGTTTTTTTAATCAGTTTGCTTCAGCACTCACCTGCTGATCCATTCTTTTGTGAAACCTCCCCAACACTTTACGCTGTTAATTCGGTTTGTTCCTTCATCGCACTTACTGCCTCCTTGCGTGGCTCTGCCCTGAGCTCCGGGTGCCCAAAGGGGACCGCACTCCAGTAGCCGAGACGCCTGGTGCTCCGGCTGCCACGGCCCCGCTCTCTGCCACCACCAAGGATTCAGAGACGGGGCTGCCGAGGTCGGGGGTCCCGGCAATGCTGCAGGTACCCTCGCACAAACCCTTCGGCCAAGCTGCCCCGTGAAGGGGCTGCTGCCCCTCGCTGCCTCCCCCCCACCCCACGAAGGAGCACCCCAAGAGCCTGGAGAGCCGAGGGGCTCGCAGCTGTGCCGGCCAAAGAGCCAGGAGAGACACGGGAAGAGGCGTGCTCCTCTACTCAGTGGCTTTTAATTAAAAAAAAAATAATGGCAATGTTGATAAATTTATTAACCACTCCTCTGATGATCAATTCCGCCAGTATTTGTCCAACATGCGGAGCCTTGGCAGCCTCCCAACAGCAACCCGAAAGCTTGACTGTTCCCAGGCAACCACAGCCTCCAGGTTCACACAGGACAACTTTACAATATTACCGTGTTTTCAATAAAAATTCCGCAGCACAAAGGAATTTCAAGTTAATAGTAAGTTAAATAGTATTAGGAGGGCCAATATTGACTGCCTTACTTCCATATTTTATCCAGTTTAAAAAAATTAGCATTTTTCTTCTATTAGCAACTGCAGAGTTTGCAGGCTGCTGCATTTAAATTCTGCAGACTCCTTTGGGTCTATGTGGAAATTTATATCATGGTTCCCACAGAAAACAAAGACCCTGAGGCAGAATTCAATTACTTTGGTCACAGCAGCTCAAAAAGCAGGAAAAACTAAACCAACTCGGTGAAGAAAAAGACAATTGAACACATCCGTGCAATAAGAATCTGGGAGAACACAGTGGACTAAAAATGATCTAAGAACCATATAAAAATTACAACTTCTTGATACTTCTCAGTAAGAAAAAAATGGTCACTAACCATGAAAAATCTTATCCATACATTCACTTTGGTCTAATGGAAGCTAAAACAGGTATCAATTAAACGAACGCTGTTGAAACTCTAAGGAGAAGATGCAGAGCTTTCATTAACATCACTAAGAAGGAAAAGGAGGATTTCAACAGAAGAAGTGTGAACATTAAGAAATACAGAGAAAAAAATATTAAAAGTATGTATTGCTTAATTTCAAAGTTTTTTTTGTTATGAAATTCAAGGTCTGGTTGTAGCAACCTGATCTAATGGAAGATGTCCTTGCCCATGGCAGGGTGGTTAGACTAGATGACCTTTAAAGGTCCCTTCCAACCCAAACCGTTCTGTGATTCTATGATTCTAAATAAAACATTTCACAAATCATTTTACATTGCCACAGTCATCCATAATTTACAATGACAAGTCCATCCTGAGGCACCTGCCATAATTCCAGCTACTTAATATATAGTACCTATATGTATACACCTAGTATATATTAGTATTTTGCTTAAAGTACCAGCAGGTGAGCTATCCCAGAAGATAACGATTTGGTGAAAACCCTGCAGGAGGAGGTGGCAGCAGAGGAACGTGTGCTCTCCAAACGGAGGTGATCTGAGCTGCTACCATTCAACTTATCCTCATCCAGAGGCCTCAGCCTCCCACTGCTCTGGAGAGACCCCACCAAGCGCTACCGGTCCAGTGCCCAGAGCTGCCGCGCTCACCCCGACATCGCCCGGGACAGCTCGTGGCACTACCTTGACTCTGCTTTCCCTGCAGCAACTACAGCACCTCCTTACACAGAAAATTAACACCAAAACATTACTAAGGGAAGTGATTGAAAATGCCTTTGCTGTACTGAAGCGGGCCCTGCTGCTCTAACAACCTCCCGTCTCCCATCTGGACTATGGCCTCTTCCCACCCGTCACAGGATACTGCGCCCTCCCCACTCCAGTGCTTCCCCTGCGCTCCCAGCATCAGCTCCCTGCCCCGACTCCCTCCTCTGCACGTGGCCCATCCCGCACACACACGGCTGCCTTTCCCGCACACACACACACACACACGTCTGCCCGTCTCGCACACGCTGCTGCCTGGCGTGTTCTGCCCTGGGCACTTGCCGCCTTCCCCCATCACCACTCGAGGCTTCCTCCGCTTCAGTGGCCGCTCGTTACAGAAGTCAATTTTGTAAAATGATGGGCACAAACAAAAAAAACCACCTACGAATTTCCATTGATTAACCAGTAACAACGAAGAGCCAATCAGAAGCAGGGAAGAGGATTCTGTTAGGCTAGCTGGCTGTTTAATTAATCAACCAAGGTTTTAACGATGCCAATGACCTGTGAATGTCAGGACACATTTAGAGAATCAGTGGCCTACAGCAACACTGAGCTATAAGCCAAACGCAATTACGGACTGTCTCATTGAAACTGGGATCATCAGGAAAAGCATGACTTTTAACAGACTGACAGAAGTTTTCTTTACATTGAGAACTGTAAAATTACTGGACCATGGAAATGGACTAGATGCCATGTTTTGGAGTCATTGTTTAACATTGCTTCATGACATCTATTTGCATGATTTTAATTAATCACGACTGTCGTGGATATGCCACCATCACACCAGCTAAGGGCTGGAGAAACATATAGCAGGACAATAAATAATGACAAAGACTTGAATGGAGGAATGAGATTGAACGGCATCTGGGTCAACCATACAGCAAAGTGACTAAAAGGAAATAAGATGACACCAATAAATTTTGCATCCTAATTAAGCAGGATGTTATACCATCACATATATATACAATCGCAAGTTATACCACAAAATGCAACATGTTTCTAGACAATGAGATTCAGCAAAAATTGATCCTGTTTTAAAAAACTTCCCCCACGCACATACTCAGCAGAAGAGAGAAACTACGCAAGTTGCAATGCCTGATAATGACCTACACATGAGACAGCAAATTAGAAATATATTTAAGAGCAAAAAGGCAGGGGGGAGAGAAAAAGAAATGTTGTGGAAAAATACACTCTGTCAGACCACAGAACAAGGAAGAGGAATGACCCCCATCCAGCTCCAGTTCAGCTTCATTTGGAGCACCAGTCCCTAAATTAATCTGTGCCTTGATAAACAAGCACCAGCAGCAGGAAGAAGCACCATTTAGTTTCAGCTGCTGGTAGAAACCCGCAGTGCTCCCGGAGAAAACCCCAGCAAGCGCAAGCGGCCAGTGCCGGCCTGGGCACAGCCAACGCCAAGGCAAAAGGCTTGAAGACAAAACAGCGTCACGGCTCCAGGCTGATGATCCCTGCGCAGAGAACACCCCCACGGAAAGGACCGTGCTGCCTCACTCCCTCACAGGCATGACACTTGCCCTGGCACAAGTCGACATTCCCTGAGGATCCCAGCAGCGCAGTACTGCCGAGGGACCGCAGAAGCAGCTTCGCAATCCCTGTCCTCAGCACCGGTGTGGTCCCACCTCGAGGGCTGTGTCCAGTTTTGGGCCCCTCGCTCCAGGAAAGACACTGAGGGGCTGGAGCGTGTCCAGAGAAGGGCAACGGAGCTGGTGAGGGGTCTGGAGCAGGAGTCTGGTGAGGAGCGGCTGAGGGAGCTGGGGGGGTTCAGCCTGGAGAGAAGGGGGCTGAGGGGAGACCTTCTCGCTCTCTGCAACTCCCTGAAATGAGGGGGCAGCCAGGGGGGGTCGGGCTCTTCTCCCAAGGAACAGGCAATGGGACAAGAGGAAACGGCCTCAAGTTGCGCCAGGGGAGGTTTAGGATGAATATTGGGAAAAATTTCTTCACTAAAAGTGTTATCAAGCATTGGAACGGGCTGCCCAGGGAAGTGGTGGAGTCGCCATCCCTGGAGGGATTTAAAAGCCGGGCAGACGCGGTGCTGAGGGACACGGTTTAGCGATGGCTTTTGTCAGTGTTGCGTTGATGGTTGGACTCGATAATCTTAAAGCTCCCTTCCAAAGGAGACAACTCTATGATTCCAAGATTATAATCCTCCATCGTGCTTTAGACTAGCCTGTGGACAGCCAGGCTCCCCAGAGAAACTCCCCCAGCAGAGAAGTGAGATAATCAATGTCCTGCCCAGCATCCCCAAAGAGAAGCGGCATTCCCAGGTGCCCCACTCCCTTTTTGCCCAAGGGCAGGGAGAAAGGCACAGCTCCTGCTCTGCCTGAGGCTAGAGATGCCCAGAGCCGGAGCTCAGCGGAGAGAGGCACATCTCTGTACATGCAGCCCAGCACTGTCTGCAGGCACCGTGGTGCCAATGGGAACCCTAAGTGGCTCCACGCCTGGGATCCAGCCCTTCCAGGTTGGGATCGGCGATTCTTCTCTGTGCACATTCAGGGCCACTCAGACCTGTCCTGCAGGATGGTCTGGATGCAAAAGCAGCCTAAGGAGTGGGAAGGCAGCAAGGAGCCCTTTTGCTCCTTATTTCCCAGTTCCTTCTGCTTTCCTGTTTTCTCTAAACAAGCACAGCCCAGCATCCCTACTTCACACGCACAGGGACAGAAACGGCTCTCCCACAGGAATACGGCGAGTGTCCAGGGAAAATGCTGGAGGAGGGAGACAACTCCTTGTGTACAGGAGCCCTGAGGTCCTTGCAGCAGCTACAGGAGCAGAGCGCAGAGAGCCCTCTCCGGAGAGCTGCTCTCCACGTCCAGCCGCAGGACAGCCACCTGCAGCCAAAGCCACTGGCCCACCAGGGCCACCGCGGGTGGCTCCAGCCACCAGGACGGGCGGTGGGAGAGCAGAAGCACAAGCAAAGACAGCTCAGCCCCCACCGTCACATTGTGATAACGGGGCCAACGGGCTTTTCTAGGTCATGCCATGAAAGGACGCACGCTGGAAGGAGACACCAACGGAGCTCTGCAATGCTTAATGCTCCCTGATGGGAATGAAGCTCATTCTGTGCCACATGTTGCGCTGGCACCAGAGAGCCCAGAGCTGCTCCTTAGCCAGTCCATGGACCCCCTGCTGTGCAAATGTCCCTGCTAACACAGCGCAGTGACTGGCACCGCACTAAAACCTCAGACAGTAAGACAGCAGATGATGAGAAAAAGACAGCACTAGAAAATACATCTTCCCAACAGCCAAGGACAGCAACCCATGCCATAATCACCCACGGAAGCAAACAAGCTGCTTTCTTGGGATATTTGGGACAAACAGTATCAAGGTGACAAGTCAGGCTGGGAAAATGCTTGCAGGATCTTTTAATTGTTTTGGTTCTTGGATTTGGAGCATTACACCACAGAATGGCTGAAGTAAATGTATTTAAGATGACACATCAATGTCAGGATTCTTCAGTATCAGAAAAGTACCAAAAGGAATGAAAGGAATTCAGAAAACAGTTCATACTTATTAATTAATCTGAAGTGATCAATGGAAGGAAAGATTACTAAAACAAATATTTAAACACAATTACTTTAATGGATTAGTACAGTGTTGTGCAATTACAAAAGACAGATAAATAACTTATGGTTATTAGTAAAACTGTATCAGTGCTCCTGCACACCTCTTTTTATGCAACATATTAACTGGAAAGAAAGCACAGACTGAAACGTAACTTTAAGCAAGAAAACAGAGATACAAATAAGAACATTTGCAGGCTGAAAAATTTGTCTTTACAGATGTTTATACAGCACCTGGCATACTGACACTGCAGCCACGAATGGGAACCCGCGCACTGCCATAAACACGTATCAGTATCTCTACCAATTATGAATCCATAAGCCAGCATGACCAATTAAGGTTGCTGCAAAGCTACAGAAAAAATTAGTAAGGTCCCTTGGATTCAAGTGCCGAGAGCAAGCGTGCACTCTTCCATCCCCATTGCATTCACCACTAGGGTAGCCCTTGGCTCTGCCTCCCCGCCGGAGAAACCCCGGGATCACGATCACAAGTCCCCTTACACCCAACACACCCAGCCCGTCCCAAAGCACTGACATCTCAGACCCTGTTTGACTCTTCACCGAGGGCAGATTGGGGCAGCAGCAGGGACTGAAAGCACACGTTGCTCATATTTGACCCACTCCCAAGGGCCGCAGTGAGCGGTTTCCCTCCCCGCCGGGACCCCCTGGGCCATGCCCGGCTGTGACCAGAGCCGTGAGCCACATCCCTCCCCACGGCCAACCCGCCACGCGCTGTCAGCCCACCAGCCAGCCCCACCTCCCACCCCAGCCACCCTCACGGGGTCCCTGCAGGCCTCGTTCCTCATCCTGCAGGCAGTCAATTGACCAACCCCAGTGACAAGACAGAGAACATTTCACTTTGTGGATGGCTGAGAAAGGAATCCTGCTCTGAGGCAAAGCTGATGGTGCGCACTGTCCCTGAGGACCCACAGAGTGTCACATCGTGTCATGAACTGCTAGTAAACCAAAAGCCAACCTGAAAACAATGCTAAAATCTTTTTACTACACAGTTTGCCAAATATGACTTTATGGAACTAATTCCATTTGCTTTTTGGAAGAAGAAATGAACAGGCTGGAGATGAAGGAGGAGAATCTCTGATACCAAGAGAGATGCTTTTTCTCACACATGCTTCTACATTCTGCTGGGCTTCTCTTTAAAGAAACAAGCAATAAATGCACGGTTACAATACCGAGAGGTCTCATCATCAGTAGAGAACGAGGGGTAGGCAGTAGGACAAGCTTTGAGATTTTGTGTACATATAAGCTAATTTGGAAATAAAAAGTATAAATTGGAGATCAAGATTTCTGCCTCAGAAAATGCTCCAGATGAGTAAATTGGATGCAGAACACTGGCAGGCAGAAAATTCAGCTTCCCGTAGCTGAAAGAATAAAAATGTAAATGCAAGATATATTCTAAAACTGTGCTCTGTTACCTCTTTTGTAACTGCACTGCGGCCTCTGTAATCTGGGATTTAACATTTTCTTTTCCTCGCATAAAGCCCATGTTCTCACTCGGAGCTTGCCTACGGTGTAAAGTGGATTTGGGCGAACCACACCAGACTATTCTTTCATGAGTTGTGACTCCCCGTGTTGAGAACAAATCCTCCGGGGCCTCTGCAAAATGAGGAGCCCCAGAAGGGGGAACGCTTGCTGTCAAGGTACAGAGATCGCCCTGGCTGGCCCATGGTCTCAGGGGGGCAGAGGACATCACGGGACACCTGGGCCCAGCGAGGTGCAGGCAGCTGGCGTGCCCCGGGTGTACACAGGCACTGTCCCCAGCTGCATCATGGCCATAACTAACGGACAAACTGGATTGTCACACTTGGAACTCACTCCGAGCTTGATCCCCACAGCTCTTGCCACATCCCAGCCAGGTGCCACAGGCCAAGGTGAGAAAACACATCTCCCAGGGGTTTGGTACCCCACACTCTTCTGCCATTGCCACCTGCGGCTGTACAAGAGCCCAGGTATGAAGTAAGAGGTCCTGTCTACTGTCCACTGCCAACTCAGCTGATACAGCTACAGAAAACGGACAGGCTTTCAGGCCCACCAGTCATTCCTCAGGCTGGGAGAGCTTCATCTGCTTTTTCCAGATAGATTACAGAATCACAGAATCATCTGGTTGGAAGGGACCATAGTAGATCATCCAGTCCAACCCCCTGCCAGAGCAGGGTCACCCAGAGCAGGGGGCACAGGAACGCCTCCAGGCGGGTTTGGGATGTCTCCAGAGACGGAGACTCCACCACCTCCCTGGGCAGCCTGGGCCAGGGCTCTGCCAGCCTGTTCCAGTGCTCTGCCAGCCTGTTCCAGTGCTCTGCCAGATGTCTGCCAGATTAGGATGTCTAATGAAGGACAGTGCTGCTGCACAACTCTCTTCTGTCTCCGCCAAGAAGCAGACAGTAGACAAGTGGCCCAAAGTTCTAGAAAAAAGCCCATGTTGCCACAAAAATACCTAGGACAAGATACAATGAGAGGCAGGGAAAAAAGGAGGGAATCCACTATTGCTGAGTCCAAGTTTGAACATCTTCATATTTACAATTACTTACAACCCACTGCCAGACTCTCACCTTCGGCGTAATCTCACCCACTACAGTGAGAAGGACCTTCATGCAGCTGGTTTGCGCAACCCATCCTGCCACACACCCATCCACAACATCGTAAGTTTTTAAAAATATAGCCTCTATTTAAATGCATAAAAAGCTCCTGACACAGCTAGAGAGTCAGAGTGGTGCTGGGCAGTGACCTCATCTCCAGAGCTGTGCACAACATGCATTCCAGTTCCTCCCGCTTAAAGTCTTTTTCTGTTAAATTTTTGTACAGTGTTTGGTCCCTGCATGACACTAAGAAATAAATAATTGCGATTATGTTTCTTCAGCCCTTGCGTAGACATCCATTTTTAAGGTATATGATTCAAAAACTCTAACCGCAGGCTGAGAAATGCTGGGGACTTACACAAACCCATTTAAAGCCAGAGGTGCATGCTGAATAGCGCGGCAGGGTGGTGCATTCAGATCAAGCCTCTCTCTGCATGCACAGGTCCCAGACCTCCTCCAAAACCCAGAGAGAAAACATCGTGAGTCACCTCACCCATGCTTGATAAAACCCTAGTCTGAAATCGAACAGCACGCTCTAACGTGTTACACCGAGTCTCTGCGAAATGTGGGCAACGAAGAACTCTAACAGCCTGTACTTTATGAAAGGTTACCTCATAAATTCATTGTTACAATTCAATTAAGCTACTGAGGGAGGGGATGAAGAACACAGAGGAAGCTGAGGCTGTGCTGGGGGGTGAGGCAAACCCAGCGCAAGAGAAGTGATCCCCCTCACCCTCCCACGAGGGCAGCGCTCGCAGACGATGAGTGGGATCAGGGAACTGGTCCAACAGTAACGAACCCCAGAGTCCCCATCACTCCAGGCATACGCTCAGATAAACCCAGAAGTAATGCATTAGCAGATGAGATCCACAGTCATCAACAGCCACTGCCAAGCCATCAGCAGAGAAAAACCCAAAGCGTGAAAGCGCATCAGGAAATTCTTCAGATGTAATTTAAAAATTCAGGGGCACTCGTGAGGTCCCTGCAGGCACCACATGGGCGCTGAGGAGCCCCAGCCACATCAGAGCACGTGTCAGCCGTGCGAGGCTGACAGGACCAGAGCCACAGCCCTGGCCCCAGGGTGTGACCAGGAGCACCGTGTCCCCTGGCACTACTGGGTGGCTGCACCTCAAGGGGCTCCACAGTACGGGTGCGACTGCTGGCTCCTCCGGAGAGCCACCAGGAAGAGGCTGCAGAGGCTTCAAGGACAGTGCCAGCACTCTGAGGGGTGCAAGTCTCCACCCTGGCCAGACATGGGCAAGGAGAGTTGGCAGATTTCTTTGTCAGCAGACACCCTCTGGGCAGCCCCGTGGTGGGGACGCCCTGAGAGGTGTGGAGACCCTGCCCATCTCACTGCTGGCAGTCTGCAGCGGGACGCTGGGTGCCCCGGGGCAGACCTCCTCACGGTACAGCACATTGGCACTGGCCCTACATGGCTTTATCTACACTACCTGTATTCCCACAGCACATGGGATACTCTTCCCAAACCCACTGCCGTCAGGCAGGGGAATGCGACAACTTCAGCCCTTCCTTGTGCATCATTCACACCGATTTCACTAAATGAGCACCTCTTAGACCAAAGTATCAAATGGGACAACACACACAGCCCCCACGAGTGCCGACACCAGTCCAGCGGACGCTTGCACCTTAGTTACCGAGCCTGCACCCCAGCATGAAGCATTTGGTCCTGCTGCGCAGTGGCACTGTCCCAGCGGCAGCCGCTGGGCAGCCTGTGCCCACACCAGCCAGGATGGAGCCAGGCACCAGCAGGGCTCAGCTCTTGGCTAGCTGGCTGGGCTGCCGCGGGATGGAGGGGACACGATGTGTGGGCAGGATCTGCCCATGGGCCCGTCCCACGGACACGGGATGCAACCAGCAAGGAGGGCCCCACAGTGTCACAACAAATCCCTGCAGGCAGAGCTGCTGCCTCGCTCTGCTTGCACTTCCAGCTCTGCCATCATGCGTTTTTCATGCATGCGAACAAGAAGCTTTGTGAAGAAGTAGGTCTGCAGCACTGTTCATTTTTACTGTAAATTTCCAATAATTTAGGTGGGGTTTTCACCTAAGATTTTACATCTATCTTTTTTTGGAAACGTTGATAAATAACTTTGGACATTCATTTCAATCTGGGCATCTTCAGCACATCAGGTGTCGTGTCACAGCACTGCCGGGCACAGGAACACCAACAGCTCGGCAGCTGGAGACAGCAGGAAGGCTCTTTTTGGGCTGATCCACAGAGAACCATACATTAAAAATGAAGCTAATCTCAGATTTTTCCACCAACCCAGATTTTAATAAAAATAATCTCCCCTGGAGATAGCTGTAATATAAAGCTCCAATACTGCTTCTCACACTGTGGCCCGTGCTTTCTTTCCAGTAACCGTGAATTATGGCTCAATTATGTTCACTTTGCCCTCTAAGCACAGGCAAGGAACGAGAGGGAGTGCTGCCCTCATGTCTTCTTTCCAAAAAAAAAAATCAAGTGCCTAGGCACAAGCTTGTGCCTGCTCCTGAGCTCCTGGTCGCAGGCACCTCATGCTCACGGCGCAGTATGTTCTTCAAGCACTTTCCCTCGGAGGATCTGTGAAATCCACCCTGCGCTGATCATGTTAGCCATAAACAAACCTTCAGCTCCCAGAGTGGATCAATGGCTGAACCTTCGAGCTACAAAAGCTCTGGCAATTACAGGTCTGCAACTGTTTGGGGTACAGAGTGCAGCAAGATGAGAGAAATTCCCATTTTGACAATTCAGCCCAAGGAAAATGTGTCCATTATATCCTCCATGCCTTGTTCACTTTAACCTTTCCTCCATCCATTCCACTAGCAGTAATGTGAGCCCCATGCCCCACAGAGCCGCCTGGTCTCCTGGCCCCCAGCCCCACCACCAGCATTGCCACCTCCCTCCCAGCAGGTCCATCCCGCGAGGCCGTGGTGGCACCTCCTGCCTCCACCACCTTCTGCCCAGAAAGCTGGCTCCCGGCACGGGGAGCCAGCGGAGCAGCAATCACCGGACAGATCAATGGCAGAGACCTTGCAAGAAAAGAAGTTTCCTCTTTTTAAGCAGAAAAAGCAACAGCAAGGAGAATTTCCACTTTGTCAGTGCAGCCAGTCTGTGATGGGGGCAGAGCCCCTCGCTGGCGCCTGTCCCAGCCCCTCACGCTGCCACGCAGGCAGCTTCCCTTCTCCAGTCAGGCTGGAGGGCAGCCAGGGACAGCAAGCGTCCACAGCCCGTGTGCCGGGCAGTGGGGAAAGGAGCAGCCACAGAAACAACCCTGTGTCCTACAGCTTGACTCACGAAGCTGAAAGCACAGGACCAGTTATTCCAGAGCGCTGGAGACAGAAATGCTGCAGGAGGAATCTCCCACAGGGACTTGAGGTCCATCATGTAGCCCATGTCCAGTGTGCCCTACCACAAAGCTGGCTCTGGCATCACACAGGGATGGACAGAAGCATCAGTAAATTATCCAAGGATGCTGGAGGGCCTGGAGGCCAGCATGAAATGCAGGTCCCATTTATATGTTAAATGTATTTATGAGCTTGTCCAGCTGGAAGTCAAGGAAGCAAAAGCATAACCTATGTTAAGGAGAGAAAAATTCTAGCTCAGATGTGTGGTCATCACGGATGAAACCTCTTTCTTCCCGTTTCTCCATCACTTAACACCTCTGCCATCACTGTTTCTGAGCCTTCAAGCACAGCCATGACTCTTCGCCTCAGCTCTTGCACTGATGGCACTTAACGCTGCTTTTGACACCTGCCCTTAAAGAGTGAAGGGCACATCCGAAACATTAGGGTGAGGTAACGGCTATTGACCCACTTCACAAGACAAGCTCTCTGCAGGGCTGTACAGCATCACTGAAGACAGAAATGAGACGTGAACACTGAGCTCCGGGAAAACACTTCACCCCTGCTCCCGTACCTTGTCCCAGTGAAGCACAGACAAAACAGGGCATTGTGACAACCTGTGATGCTCAGCACCGACCAACAGCGCGGCTACGGGAGCGCCAACCACCGGCCTTCGCCCTCTCCCTTCGGCCCTGCCGTGCCAGGACCGCCTGTGCATCAGCCCAGCGCTGCCAGCCACCCTCTGGAGACGTTCCCTGATGGGAGTCCTGCCGTCTGAAGGGAAGGATGCAAACATAGAACAAACATACAAGATGGAGGCACACGTCTCATTAGTCAGTGTCATGTTCGAATCTTCTCAGAGCAATTTGATGAGGAAGCAATTAACTGGAGAGAAAGAGGTCAGAGCAATGCCCACCTGCAGGCTCCTCCAGAGCCGTCTGATGACTGGAGGAAGGGTCCTCAGCTCCTGGCTGCCCCAGGACTGGCTGGACCCCGCTGACAGAGACAGCCCGTCCTGCAGCCCCTGCGCTGCCGGGAGGTTTGGGCACCCGCAGCTGCACCCCCAGCCCAGGCGTCCTCGCACCAGGGACCAGCCCAGCGCCTGCAGCACCCGCCGCTCCGCTGCAGGGGACAAAACACAGGGAACCCCAGCAGCACGCCACACGGCAAGGGCCTCCCGCGCTCCCCAAGGAGAGACCCAGCTGCAGGAGCCAGCCTGTGCTCCGCAGCCACCCGGCTTCACAACTAACAGTTCCTTGTGCCCGAAGCACCTTCTGCTCTGCAGAAGGAGCCCCCTTTCCCCACCCAGTCTCCATCAGGGCGGTGAAACGCCTGCAGAGCAGGACCCAAGGAGGGCTGACGGCTCTGCGCTGTGGATAAGCAGAGGGCTGAATCTGCTACGCTGCCACACACATACGTATTCAGGCAGCTTTCTTTAAATCAAGTCTGAACAGCTTTATGCAAAAAAATTGCATTTATTCAAAACAACTCGTTAAATAATTCACTCACATTGTCCCAAAGGATGTTGCACAACACTTGGCAGCTAAACTTTCTGATCCCCGAAATCATCAGCCACAGCCACGGATCCAGTGCAGTGACCCACAGCTCTCCCGCTTCAGGCAAAAGCCTCCCTCCACACACATAATAAAGCAAAGTGGATTGATTTAAGTCAAAGTGATCACCAATTTTAACCATGATAAATCAGCTGGCAGAAAATCTGGATATAAATAATCGAGTCTGATGTTGTTTTGCATCAGTAGTCCTTAGCTATTTTCCTAAAGAAAGGCTGAGTCGAATCAATTCTTAACCATTACATTAGATTAATTTGTAATTTAATACAGACTTTACAACCAAAAGTGCTTTTTCCTAAGTAGATATACTGTAACCGTATGCATCTGTTTAAGCAATTATAATGTAAAATAAAATTTCAATTTTTTAATTTTACCCTAATATTTTAGAAATAGTATATTTCTGACTTAACAGAGGATGAGTAGTTTTTTGATTTGTGATTTAAGTCAAAGTGGACTAAGATAAAAAATGGCATTAAAATATGCTCATTTAGCATGTTAAAGTATTTCTTAGTACTAAGAAATTAAATACAACTACTCTAAACTACTTGTGCTGGATTCATACAAAATGTGTAAGCCACTAGAATATCCCTTGCACCTACAGGCAACAGACATAAAAAGAGACTTTCATTGGTAGTTACTTAAATTAGCTGTTTCTTCATGGACACAAAGATTCTCAGAGCTTAGATCTTAGGGTGGGTCTCACCCTATTGAAATTGCCTTTTATAGCAGGAGTGGAAAAGGAAAGCAAGTTCTTCGCTGCTTTCTCAGCCTCCACCTGGCTCCTCACCTCTGGATGCGCTCACGTGGGAGCTGAACCAGCTGAAACGAAGGAAACGCACTGATTTATGGTTAGAAGTTGGGTTAGTACCTGAACCAGTTTCACACACTTAACCGTGCCAGCCAGGGGCTGTGCTGCAGCCGACCCCGAACCGCCCAGCTCGGCGTAAGGGACGCTGGCGAAGTGCAATGGTTTGTTATACGGAGGATCTTGGTCCGCGCCTCCACCGATCTCACCGTCCGGACGCTGACAGAGCGCTCAAACGTTTGCGTTAGGAAAACAGATGCAAAAAAAGCTACAAAGGGACTTTAAAATATGTCATACTTGGTGCTGCATTCAGCAGCATATGGTAATGGAGCATGGGGCTGCACAGTGAATAAGAAAGATAAAAAAAAGCAGAACAGCTGCCTCATTCATCGAGCGCTATTAATCTGATCTGAAAGAGCCTGGGCTCCTATGGAAAAACAATGTGCAGCTTGTAATCAAAAAGCATCTCAAAGCATGTGCATAAGTGGTTTGATTCTCCCCTAAAAAGGGTGAAAAATCCAATACAACTATTGACAGCTAGAGATTTTTACAGCAGTAGAAAAGCAGATGCTTTGGCCAATGATCAAAGTTTTCAGCGCAGGTTTAGGCCACTCTGAGGGTCGATTCCTGACCTCCAGATCTTCCCTTTGCAGCAATAAAGTTAGCCTGATTTTCCTTTTTTCCACTGCTCACCTAGCTGAGACAGAACAGAGCATGGAGAAAGGAATTTTAGGATCTAAGTGGTACTGGGAAACCAGCCAGAGGCGAAGCCCGGGGCAGAGGAGAGGAGCCTGCGCCGAGGAGCGCAGGGGGTGCCACGGCTGACGGCCACACTCCTGCCCCTTGGGAGCCCCCACGCCGAGCCCAGCTCCCCTCGACCCCCTCTGCTGATGGCTCCCCCTCCCTCCCCAGGCACAGGCATCATCTTCCTCCCAGGAGCAGCCACAGCCAGCAGCCTCGGGACACGGGGCCATGTCCTCCTCGGCCCTCGGGGAAAGGCCATGGTGGTGAAGCAAGGCCTTTCCACTCCCCGAGTTAAAAATCACCTTGGAGAAGATGAAATGCAAGAACATGATTTTGAGCTTTTCACTCCTGCTTTGTGATAGCAGATAAGGACCTAAGTAGCGCGGGGTGTGGGTGGGTGTATATTTAAATCACAGGCTCCATCCACACTGGCAGGAGCTCACAACACATCCCTGGTCTCAGGTCAGTGTAAACAGCTGGAATAAAATACGTAGAATAAAACACCTGGAATAAAACACTGGATCCGTCGCAGGGCAGCACAAGTGCTGGCGCTGACTCCTCACCATTTCTGCCAGCGCCAGTGTCTGTGGACACCCTCCGACCCCCACGATGGAGGGAGGTCACGGACACATCGTGCTGCTGCTGCCAGGACAAGGGCCCATCTCCTCCCCGTGCTCCACCGGTGCACACTGGACCCGCACAGGTTGCTGCTGCAGGTTAAAGCTAATGGGTAAAAATGTTATTTTAACCTACAGCAGCTCCTTGGTCTGGCTTTAACATGACTTAAAAGGGAAAAGAAAAAGAGTTGCCAGAACACAATGGAGAAGAAAAGCCCTTGGAAATCTCCGGGAGGAAGTCTCATCAGCTGTACACTGCCATTCCTCTAGATCTTTCCGAGCCATTTCAATAAGCTCCAGCTCTCTGATAGTTAGCAGCTTCCTAAGTACCACTCTTCTGCAAGAGGCTCTTATCTCTCTACGTATACATTTTTCATGCGATGTGCTGAGCTGCGATTTCTTGGAACAAGTTTTCCTTGCTTCCAGTGAAAAAGTAAATAGGAAACCTGCTCCTTGCTGCTCTGTAATTACAACTGTGGTGGCAACTGGCCATGTGGAGGGTGCCCAGTGCTGCCCACCGGCTGCTGCAGAAAGCATTTTCCCATGGGATATATCCCAGGTTTGGTCAGACACCTTGCAGGATTTCAGCACCAGTACCCACCGCAGACAGAGAGGACTTTGATGACAGCTGGAGGCACTTTTGCTCTCTCCTAGGGTTATTTCTGTATTGCCACTTTTTCCTACCAACAGGCCCCAAATAAGGTTGCGATACGCTTCCAAAGCACTCCCAACCACAAGACTTTGGGAATCGGTTTTCAATAATGCTTTAATGATACAGACCCACAATGCATAACTATTTCAGAGGCATAAACCTTAGCCTGGGTATGTTTCTGGCTCATTAAAAAATAGACTATAATCTCATAAATCTTGTGGGTGTTCTGGATAATTTTATCCTGGGTCTCCACCACCCTCTCTCACAGAGCAATGCATAGCCAAAAGCTGAGCTGAAACGGCTCTTCCTGGAGGATAAGCACCTGCCATCTGACTGCAGGAGCAGGCAGGCGAGATGGAGAACCTCCACCAGCGTTAGGCAGGACCCTCAGGACTGTCCACATCGGCCTCCTCCTTCCTCTGCTCCCTCCTCATGCAAGGGCAGCACCAGTTTGCACCAGCAGCTCATGCAGACCAGGGTTAAAGGAGATGGGGTGGTTCCCAGGTTATCAAACTCCAAATAAATTGCTATTTTGGCAGTCTCTACAGAGCCCAGGCTGTCAAAACAAATCAATTCCCTGCCTTACAGCCACGGTACAGAATGGGTCCATGGAGGGAAACACCAGCACAGCACTGACAGCGGGCACATGGAGCTCCACACGGCACACCGGCACCGCCAGAGACGAGCCGAGCTCCCACACTGCTGCCTCCCTGGCACGGCTGAGTGGGGCGGTGCGATGAGGCTTGCACTGGGACCAGTGACCTAGTGAAATGCTCGGGCTCCCTGCGCCATGCTGGACCCCCGGGCTGCAGCCCTGCTCTCCCACAGGGGTCTGCTCAGCCCTGCTTGGTCACAGCCGGCTGCTCACCTCGCCTGTCCCCTCCACTTTGCACATCCCATCGAGCAGCACTACACCCCAAATTCAGCCCTGCAGCACACTGGCACACACCAGGGCAGCCAGCATCGCCCAGGGGTTTCCCAGAGAGTGCTGGATCCTGTGGGAGATGATCCCTGGAGCCAAAGGAGAGCAGCACTTGCCAGCCACGCAGCCTGCAGGCAGTTGCTGAACACAGAGCACGCTGGCTCTGCCCCCTCTCGAGCTCAGCACCATGCAGGCCTTAATTACAGCATCACACGCCGCTGCTCAAAAGACTACACTGCCAACCAGACAATTTTTCTTCCTCCTTTGATACAACAGCAGCCTCTCATATTTTTCTGTACATCAGCAGCTGACGGTGAGGAGGGATTCTGTGCAACTGAGTGGTGCCCTGTGTTGATTCCTATCACAGTGTATATAGGGCGGATCTCCCCAAAGTCTGCACACTAACTACATCAGCCCTGGTGCCAGAGGTCCTGCGGGGAGCCGGGAAGCCACAGATGGCAGTGCTGCCCCAGGCCTCTGCCACCGTGTCCCCAGGAAGCCTTTCCTGCTCTGCCAACACCTGAAGCCACTCCAGGAGCAACATGGATTTGGGACAGCAATTTATAGAAAGCATACATGCCAGCAGATTTTCACTACGATTTTTACTATGGGATTTTTAACCCACAACAAATGTTAAGAATAGTTTCATTCATCTTTTTCATACCAACTGCTTCCATGAGCTCCACATTTCTATCTGCTGAGGTATCCACGTTCAGTGCCGTGTTACGTTGCATGTGGCACCCGCACAGCCGTGCTGAATGAAGCTCTCCGTGTCTGCAGGAAAGCAGCCAGTGTCAGGGATACACCTTGCCCAGGAAGCCAGAGCCAGGTCGCAGTCGTGCCACGCAGTGCCACAATTGCCGTGCCACGCAGTGCCACAATTGCCCTCCCAGCTGCTCCACAGGAGCTGCCGAGCCAGCGCAGGGAAACCACCTGCACCTCTTCACATGCTCTGCATAGCTCTGCCCATCCCGTGTCATGGGCCATCACCAGGGGACACGGCACACTGCGGCTCCACAAGAGGCTTTGGCACTCCCCGGCTCAGAAGAGATGTGTCCACCGGCATCTCCTGCATCCCGCGGCCTTTTCTCTGCTTTTCATTTAGGGAGAGGAAACAGCACAGCAGGTAGCATGTTTTACAGAAAGGGCCTTTTATTTACAGACACAACAGCCCTCTTTTGCAAGCTGCCTGGTCAGAGGCAGTGTCCCTTCTCGCACAATCCCTCTGCAGCACCCAGAGCCACGTCAGCAAAGGCAGCGCAGCCCCCTCCCCACCCACTCTGCACCCACCGCATCCCATCTCCCCCCGGCGCAGGAAAACTGCACATCCCTGTGCCGCCATCGTCGGCAGGTGGCTCATGGCCACCCCATCCCTGCCTCCCCATCTGCAGAGATGCAGCACTGGTACTGCTTGCAGGATGGACTGCAGCCATGCTCACGGCCTTGTGAATTCAAATCAAATACCAAACGAATGCCAAGCCACAGCAGCTCTTAGCAGCCTGCTTTCCCACCATCAGTCCCGGCTAAGCAGAAGTTCAGGAAAACTTTTCCTATCTCTCTTTTATAATAGAAAAATTTATTTCTTCGTTTCCCTTGGCTTAATAAAGGAATCAATGCTTTGTGGACTGGTTTTCAGGCTCTTCTTTCATTTGCATTAAGGAGATAACAACCCAGAAAATATTAACCTGAAGTATCAGGTGACTGAGAAGCGGGATGAGGGCAGAGCCTTTTCTGCAGCCACAGAGGGAAATAAGCAACTCCATCCCACCGCAAAGGGAGGCCCTGGCCTCAGTGGAGACCTCAAACACCCTCTCACAAATGGAGGCTGGTCCCGCACCTCCAAGGCCCTTGGTTGTGCGACATTTCCTTGCTGGTCCCCGATGCATCACCAAAGCCCTGCGTGGGGGACAAGCCTTCCCACAGGACAGATGCTGCCACAGGAAAGATATGTCAGACCCCGCTGCCTGGACACCACAGGACGCCCTTCCACAGGATGCAGATTCCTTAGCATCACCTAGCTGCAACACAGCTCACCGGCCACAATTCAGCATGATCCTCTTTGCAGATGAGACCAAATTCTCCCCAGGGCTGCAAATCCACCTCACCGACTGTGATCCTGCCAGTTTGGGAACCGATGGTCTGGCCTGAAACTGCCAAGGCTGTCACCACAGGGCTGTGCCCAAACAGATGCCTGGAGAATGGCAGCTCCCTCTCGGCAGTGCCCGTCTTCCTGGCATCACCAGGCAGCCATGCTCACACACACGTCCTATGGACGGACAGTCCCTCCAGCCGATGTCCCCACGCGCCCAGCTGCCCTGCCAGCCCAGACCCAGCCCACATGCTCCTGAATGGCACCATCGCAAGAAACCCACCCACAGCTCCTTGCCTCTCCAACACAAACAGCTTTCTCTCTCTCCTCCCAGATTAGCATCTGCTCCTCAAAGAGTCTCTTTGCTCTCAATATCACTCGTCCCTTCCACTACAGCACAAACTGTCCTTCTTCCTCCTCCTCCTGCCGGGCCACCGCCATGACCTGTCCCAGCTTCACTCTACCTTGGGGCTCCCAGCACACCAGCTGCCCCCCAGTTCTGCTTTCCCCCAGGACCTCCTTGCAGGAGCACATCGTCCACAGTCTGGGTGGGAGGAGCAAGAGCCCGTGTCCCATCACAGTGGACCCCACGGTGGAGCCAGGCACCTCCCAAGGAGCTCAGCCCACGAACACATGGGACGCAGCGACTTAGAGCTAGTAAGTCCTTCAGAAACAGCTAGTGGGAAGGGAGGGGAGGAAAGAAGGTAAGGACCCAAAACTGAAGCAACAAGTTGTACCCATCTTGTGGCACCTTCCTTTCCCCACACACTTGCCTTGAATGCCTCAGCTGCCTCACAGAGAGCTCACGGAGCAGAGAGCAAATTTTGTGCACCATGAAAAATATCCAGCTAGTAGTGGAGTGCCTGCCAGGGACCATGCAGGGCAGAGGACCCTTCAGGCTGTAGGGCATCACATGGATCCTGACCACAGTCCCAGGCACTACCCAGCACGGGGGCAGCCTGTGCCAGCACGCGCCAAGCTCTGATCGCCTCCCACAGCCTCGGCCTCTGCCCAGGACAGTCCATGGCTCCCATCACTGCAGGGCTGTCCCATGCCCATAGGCTCTGGGAACTGTGCAACTCCCTGGGGCAACTCTGCCTGTCAGAAAGGATGGCCGATGGCAAACTCTGGCGGTCAGTACTCTAAGGGCTTTACAGCCTGTCTATGTCCCCAGCAGAGCTCTTCACCTACACGGCAGGGAATGCAACCACTTCTGCACTGCAAGGAAGGGACTCTCCACTTGGTCGCTCCCACCCAAGCACACCCCTGCCTGGTTTCTGCAGTGCAGACGGGCTCATCCTCTGCCCCATCTCCACCTGCCTCTGCATCTCACATGCCTGTGTGGAGTAAGAGACGTGTCCTGTTCCTCCCGCGCTCCAGGTTCCACTTCTCAAGCTGTTTGTAAGGGTGCTGAACAAGTTAACCTCTCCTCCCTGAGCTCTGAGTTGGCGCAGGTGGCTGGAACTGTTTAAGCTGTAAGTGCTGGCCCATCATTAGGATGTAAACAGTGATGTGCCTGAAGAGACTGTCTTTTCAGAGACAGGGTCACAGCATGGGGTGGTGGAGATCTGTTCCAAACAACGGAAACCATTAACTGAATTCAAAGGCTTTAAGCTGAACAAAGTCGGTGATGGAGAGTTGCAAAGGAACCTAAAAGAGGCTTGGAGGAAACTCCAAGAGAGCTGAGAAACTTGAAAAGTCATCAGCTTGACAGTCTAAGAACCCACATGGAAGCTCCAACCCTGACAGAAGACATGAGCTTGAATAAGCTGAACTTTGCCCAGCTGACGTCCTGATCTCTGAAACTAATGGAGTCTGACTTGTTATTGAAAAGCTACCTGTCCACCCTGTGCCTGGAGATCCCAGAAGAGATGATCCCCATCTTTAAGCAGCACGGCTATAGCAAAGCCCATCAGCCTTGTGCTGCAGCTGCCAAGCCAGACCCAGAGCCCCAGAGGCAGCCACGGGAGGAGGGTACGGGGTCACTTCAGAATGTGCAAGGGCTGGAGTTCAGTGAGCAAAACCCCTCTGCACACCAACCACTCGCCGGCATCACACAATCCTGCTGAGGCCAGTGATCCCTGCTGGGGTCTCATCCCTTCTCCTTGTGCTTGTGCTCTTCCTAGAGCAAGCAGGGAAGAAAGCCTCTTGGATGATCCTTGATGCATGCACAGAGAAACTCAAACCCTGGACAGGTTCAGGAAGGAGACACAGAGACAGGTGAAAGGAGGCAAGGAGTGGTCCCATTACAAGGCAGGCATTTAACCACCTCTCTTGCAGGTGGCATCAGGGTCCTGTGCCTTATCCTGGCCCTTTCCTCAGCCCATCTGAGTGCCAGTCTGCACCTGCGGGCTGGGAGACCCCTCCCAGGGTGCAGACATTAACCCTGGCCAGGAGCGAGAGCCCCACACAGACCCACAGAGCAGCCACAGTGTCAGCCTCCCTGACGGTTGTCCTCCAGGAGGGCCACCGTGGCAGCAAAGCCAGACAAGCAGAGCAGCAAAAGCAGGGAAAAGTCACCTCTGGGAAGGTGCCCGTGCCTCAGGGTCTTCCCCGGTCTATGGATGCAGACCCAGGGGAACAACAGCTCAACAGCAACTCCTCTGAAGTGCAAAGGCCTGTCTCAGCCCACGGAAAAGGGTCTGAGCAGCAAGAGACCACCCCAGGAGAGAGGTCCCCAGCTGGCCCAAGCGACAGTGTGCCCTGCTGAGCCACAGCACACATCCTCCAACACATCCCGGAGCACCGCACAGAGACAGGAGTGCAGGGACAAGCCCAACAGTGGCAGATGGGACAGGCTCAACTGCTCATTTTCCCCTTGTCCCCTTTAACAGTGGCCAGGCCCCCACCTGCTTGGATGTCACCTTGCAGACAGGGACTAAGCCTGCCTGCTCAAGGCATGAAGAATGAGCACTGCAAGTGCCCAGATCAGACAGCTGATGCCTGGGGATGATGCACAGGAGCGGAGGGAAGTTCAGTGCCAGTCACAGGACACTATACAGCTCTTAGGGTGTGTACCGTTAAACCAGCTGGGTTTTTCCTGCCTCCCTTTATTTAAGTGAAGGTTCCTCAGCTAGCACAGGAGTCTGCAAAACATGCAGTTTCTATTTGGGAAGTCAGCCCCCACCTGAGCCATAAATGCAACCGCCCTCTGCAGGCACTGCTTTGGACTGAAAGGAAGAGATGCCCCTGACACCAGGCTGAGCATGGCTGCAGGCTGGCGACAGCACGGGAGCAGCACAGGGCGTCTGGCTCCCCTCACCCAGCAGCAGAGGGTCTGACCGAGCAGCCATCACACCGTCCTGCCTCCCACATCTCCCCTGGGCAGATTGCGCCGCAGGACGCCTGCACCCACATCTCCTTTCATCCTGCCTCTCTCTGCCCACAGCACAGCCTCCGATTCCCACCTGGACCCCACCAAATCCAGCACACCCTGGAACGGGCAACAGGGACAGGGCTGCCCCTCCAGGAGCACCATGCACGGCATGCGAGCTCCCGCTACTCGCACTGAAAAGCCAGAGCCCCGAGCTGCGGCTGCAGCGAATTCCTCTGCACATCAAGCAGGCTTGCAGTGCGCAGGCTGCGCTTGCCAGGACACGAGCACTGTAGTGCTCTGATCTGCACCCACCTCCCCAGCGCTCCCCACTGCCAGCACCCAAAGCGCTGCCTGCCCGCCTCCCTCAGCCTCCACGGGGAGCGGGGCCACCAGCCACCAGCCCCAGGCAGCCCACAGGCCTCCCCAGGGGCTCCTACTCTGCTGGCTCCCACCCCCAGCCCACAGAGGTTGCACCAGAACATTTCCACTCTTCAGCCCTCTGATATGCATCTGCCCCTTGGGGAAGGGAGATCTGGGAGGGAAATTCCTACTTTGTACATGCAAAGATGCTCTGCTTTACAAGAAGAGCCCCGTTCCCTCCACCGCCTCAGGTAATCTTCAGTCTGGCAAGGCTGAGCTGCTTCACTCTTAACTCCGGACTATTCCCTGGTTGCAGTGAAGGACTTGTAGGGAGGAAAGGGGTGGGGGGCTACAACACACCACCACATTGACTCCAGCATCGCTGCTTCCTCCAATGCCCATGCACTCTCACAAAAAAAGTCCAGGGCAGGGAGGTGCGGAGCAGTGCCCAAGGAGCAGCAAAAGGTAAAGGTGGACACTGTGGCAGTGGGCAGAGCAAGTGCCCTCACTGAGAGTCCTTGGACCCTGCCCTGTGCTGCATCACAGAGCAGGATCTGGGTGAGGGCTGGAGCAGGATGAGACCCGAGTCAGTGCATTAGCTCAGGGATGGGTGCGCACAGGGATGGCGAAGGAGGAGCAGATGTGCTGGGGCTAATACAGCAGTGAAGGGAAGAGCAGGTACCGTGCCCCTGAGAGTCTTGCTCAGAACCCCAGTAGGGGCTGGGGCAGAGTGAGTGGGTGTAAAGCCCTTCCCGCAGCACAAGGTCAGTCCTTGCTAGAGCAGAGTGTCTGTCCGATTCTTCGACAGCAAAGGCAGTGCTGCCTCGCCTGCCTCTGCCGCTCCCCAGCGCTTGGCAGCTAAGCCTGCAGAGCTGTGCCTGCAAGTGTGACAGCACTCAGGCCCTCAGCCCCACTGCCACCATCCTCCAGCCAGCCCTCTGGCCCCAGCCACTACCCCTCCATCACTGAGCAGGACACCTCCCCACACCAGTCTCCAAAAGAGAAATCTTTCCCCACCGAATAGGGGAGATCGCACTTCCCTTAGTCCCCTCCACCCCCAGCAACGTTCTGCTCACCCCAAGTCTCCATCTCTTCTGATCCCTTCTCCCCAAGGGGCACCCTCTCTCCTGCCCGCAATGCCTCGTCCCAGAGGAGCACGTGCTCCCTGTGCCTTGCAGCACACCCATCCCCAGGCAAGCCACTGCTCCCAGCACTCCGCCTCCATGAGCAATCTTCATTAGGGCCACAGTTACCACAGTCCTTCAGTGAACTTTTTCCCTGCACTGACCAGGCTCAGTCTCCAAGCACTCATTCCCCCCAAGCACTCAACACCCCAGGTGACCCCAGCGCTACCCTGGTCTATAACAGCCCCCCCAAACCTTCCAGGGTTCACTGTACCCTGCCAGACACCCACCATGCCCCACGTCACAGCCCCCCTGGCCAACACACCACAACGCCCGTGCTCTCCTGTGTCACATCTTGGCTCCCGGCAGGTCAGACCTGCATGTCCTGCCTGTGGCACCAGCACCATGGCATGGCACACCACTCCGTACCACTGTCCGGCGCAGAGGCGTGCCCAGCGCACACTGTACCACCCTACGGGACGGTGGGGAGCCCAGCGCGCACTGCACCCTGCTGTGCCGTGCCCTGACACCCGGCACCCGCTGCAGGCACACCTGCACCCTCTGCAGCCACCTTGGCACCCACAGGCAGCCCCCGCACACCCACGCCGGGCTGGGCACAGCCTGCGGCCCCGCACACCCTGCCCACGCCACCGCTCAGCGGCTGCCAACTCCCGGGGCTGCAGCTCCGCGCTCCCGCCGCCCGGCNCCCGCCCGCCCCTGCCAGTACCGTGCCGGGGCAGTGCTGGCACCGGTACCACGCCGGTGCTGGAGCCTCCCGAGCTGTGCCCGCTCCCCGCGCCCAGCCCCGTTGCCCCCCACGCCCGGGGCAGGCGGCGGAGCGCGGCTCGGTCTCGCTGTGGGGCCTCGGCGACGGGAGCGGCCTCCCCCGGCGGCCCCGAGCCCCCCGGGAGGGCAGCGCTGCGGCCGGGGCTACGGCCCGCTCTGCCCACCGCCGCGCCGGGCTCTGCGGGAGCAGGGGGGCCGGGGAGAGGAGCAGTGGGGAGCGGGGAGTGGGGCAATGGGGAGCGGGGGCNCGCCGGGGCCGCCAGCTTGGGGGAGCGGGGCCCGCCGGGGCCCCGGGCCGGGTCGAGCCGCGTCTCCTCCCGCAGGCCGGCACCCGGCTCCCTGGCGGCGCGGGGCTGTCGCTCCGGCGGCGGCTCCGGCGGCGGCGACTCCGGGCTCTCATGTTTGCTGCCGGCGGGGCTCAGAGGCATGCTCCGTGCGGCGCGGCGGGGCCCGCGGCGGGGGGCGC
>VXBO01013839.1:17457-41496 GCA_013400135.1 Rhinoptilus africanus | reverse complement strand
CGCCCTGCGCAGGGCACCCCGCGGGGGACGCGGCAGGGGCCCAGCGGAGGACACCCAGCCTCCACTCGGGAACCTGGCGGGGAGCCCCACGCTCCACCCACAGGGACCTCGTTCGGGACCCCCGACTGCCCCACAGAGAGATCCCCATCTCGGGGCCCTCACCCTGGAACCCCCAACCAACCCCGCAGGAGTCCCGCAGAGGCGCCCCCGCAGGGTTCCCCCTGGCAGGGACCTGCAGGGACAGCCCCCCACAGGGATCCTCATGTGGAGCACCTTGCAGAGGACCACCCCCACCCCATGGAATCTCCATGGCAGGGACCACCACGGAGCCCCACACTACGCAGAGATCTCCACAAGTGCCCCCCACACACCCAAGCAAGGGCCAACAGCCACTGCAGGGCCCCCCCCGGCCCCCACTGTGCTGTTACCGTGACTCCTACCAGCCATCCAGAAGGGACCCTTCCTTCTCCCGGCAGCAAAGCCTTGCCCTGCCCCGTGTTGACCCCATCCCAGGGGCAGCAACACCCAGAGCCTCTGCACCCCCAGGGTGGGCTCGGTGTGCAGTGCACACAGCAGAGCCAGCACAGCGGGTCCAGGCACAGCACCCTGGGGTTGGGGACAGGTTGTCCCACCTTAGGGGGCCCGCTCGGATCCCTTGATCAACAGCCTCCTCTCCACACTGCCACCAGCGCCTGCGGTTCGTCCTCATGGCCCTGTCCCACATCTGCAACCATGATCCTCCATCTCCACATCTGCACCAACGTATCCGAGGGCCTCCCTGGCTTCTTCCCCCTCTGCCAGGGTGGACTCACGAGGGAGGCTAGACATCAGCAGGACAAGCAGGTCTGCCTCAGGGGAGCTCACCACCCTGCCTGTCTCTGGGTTTTATTGGAAAAGTCTTGGTTCTGGCCCTGTAACCGGCTCATCCTGCAGTTGCTGGAGTGCTGCCCGCTGTGAGGTCCCCGACAGCCCTTCTCAGAGGCGGCCACCGCTCAGCGCGTGTCTGTGCCCACCTGCAAAGAGCTGGGCTGGCCCCTGGGCCTCAGGCTCCCGCAGCAGCTCCACAGCCATCGGGGGGGGGGGAGCTGGGGCCGTCTGACAGGCGTTTCCCGAACTGGCTCGCACTTGGAAAACGGGATGTAGCAGCGCCCTTGTGCCAAGTTTTGTGAGCGGGAGGGCGGCTGACCTGCGTTCCCGGCCCTCAGAGAAGCCGTGTGTGCACACACTGAGGGTGGCAGGCACCACTACCGTCAGCTCCAGCACAGAGCAGAGACACAAGCAGCGGCCCCCACGGGCTGCCATTTCTGCCAGTCCCCCTGCCAGTGGGGGCTAATTAACGCCAGGAGGACCCTGACTGCCCAGCAGGTCAGGCCCTTGCTCCCAGGCACGGACAGGACCATGACCACCCTGCCAAGAGCAGACGGGATGCTGGGCTGAGCCCTGCAGGACTGTGCATGGGACCATGTCCGGTCCATCACTGGCTGGGATTCAAGGCTTTAATCTACGTGACAACCCGCAAACAGAAATAGCCCCCAAACCACTGAGAGCTGGAGAGATTTACGGTATGGCCTGGATCTGCCCAGGAAATGAGTAATGGCCCTTCCCTCAGCCCTCCTACCCGGAGGCCGAGGGACTGCAGGAGACAGCGAGAGCCTGACTCTGCCAGGGCAGCCGGCCCCAAGCAACTCTCCCAGCTGGAGCAGCATCTGCTGCCAACGTCCTGCACCGGCAGCACAGGCAAGACAGGCAGGGAAGGATTCACCCGCAGACCTGGAAGTTCGGGGTCACAGGGGGAGTCTAACGGGTCCTAGAGCATGAGCACTGCAAGTCCATGGCACTAGCCGTGGAACAGAAATCATGGTTTGACCATGACAAACAACGAGATCAGTCCAGGAGCACCTGGCCGGTCTCTGGGCTTCTCTCTTCCTTCGACCCACACCCGCATCCCTGCTCTGGAGGGCTGCAGGTCCCCTCTGACTGCTGCTGCTTCACAGGGGCAAGCAGCAGGGACTCCCCAGCTCGCCCTGCGCCCCGGACCCCCCTTGGCCCTGCTCCCGCAGTGTCACCCTGGCATGGGACAAGTCTTTGTGCCCTGAAGGCAGGACACTGTGCCACGATAGTTTCGGCCACCCCCAATCAGTACCTTTTTAAGATATGACAAAACATCCTTGCCCAACAGCAAAGAAAGCCAAAACCACGCCTTTCTAGGGTGCTTGTCCCACAGCAGATCTCCGCTGTGTCTCCCTGGGGTCTGAGAACAGGTCTCTAGCAGGGCAGGGGGGCAAGAAGAGAGGAGACCAGTGGTGCCGGAAAGGCCCCTGCCCCTTGGAGCACACGGTGTACCCCATCTGCATCGTTCCCAGCCCCAGGCAGAGGTGCATCAAAAGTGCAGCTCCGCAGGGCACATGCCGGGGCTGAGCAGCTCACGAGTCCCAGGCGAAGGGATGCAGGCTTGAGGCAGACAAAGCCACCCGGCAAAAGCGAGGGCTGCAGGGAACAGGCTTTGAGTCAGGGACACCAGGGACCAGGTGGGGCTGTGGAGGGGAACAAGTGGATGAAACGGCCATGAGTCACTAACAGCTGAGGCCCCCCTCAGCACAAAAGACAAAGGAGTAAGAGTGGTCAGGAAGGGAGACGGCTGCGGCGGTTTAACCCCAGCCAGCATCTAGGACCACACAGGACTCACTCCCCACCCCAGCAGGGTAGAGAGAAAAGGGAGAAAAAGGAGGGGGAAAGGAAAACCCTCATGGTTTGAGATAAAGGTAGTTTAACAGAACTGTAAGGGAAGAGAAAACTAATAATTATGGTAATGGTAAAAGAATATACAAAATAAAGTGATGCAACACAAATTGCTATCACCACCCGAGGGTTGGTTGCCCAGCCCCTCCCAAGCAGCGATTGTGGATTCCTGCCCCCAGCCAATCCCCATTTATGTACAGATCATGACATCCGTGGTGTGGAATATTCCTTTGCCTCGCTTGTCCTATCTATGCTCCTTCTCAGCTTCTATGGGAAGCTGAAAAATTCCTTGACTTACTATAAACATTACTTAGCAACAACTGAAACAACGTGTTATCAACATTAGTCTCATACTAGATCCAAAACACATCAGCTACTAGGAAGAAAATGAACTCTATACCAACTGGAACCAGGACAACAGCAAAGATATCCGTTAAACAGAGTGGGAAGCACAGAAAGTCTGAGCTGGGAAGCCGGCAATCGCAGCTTGCCCATGGTGGAGTCACAGCAAATGGCTCAAGGCCAAGAAGAAACCCCGAGTGCGGGTCCACGGGTCCTCCTCCCATCTGCTCCCAGCAGTGCCGGGTGCTGAGCCCCAGCGAGGGTGGCCCAGCGTCCAGGGAGCTGGCCCATCCTGGCATGGGCACGGCCAGGAGGCACAGCGTAGGGCTGGGCAGCACCCAGCACCCTGCGGCAAGGGGCCGGGGGCAGGACGGGGACTGCGCGGACCCAGGGCAGGACTCGTTGCAACCCAGGCACAGCGCCGGGAGCCCGCGGTCTCGAACCTCCGAAGCTGATGCCCTGGCAGAGGAAGCGGGCTGGAGGGAAGCTGGATCCATATGGAGACACTGTGCAGGTGCCTGGCACCCGGCGAGGCTGGGAGAGGGGCCAACAATGGGCCACGCTGAAGCCCTCGTCCTGGGGGGCTCTCTGCCAGCCTGTCGGTCAGGCGGGAAAGCAGCTGAAGGCTGGATGCCAAATGAGCCACCCCCAAGGCTGCCCAGCTACTGACATGGGTTCCAGGCTAGGACTGGGCCTGATTAGCGACTTGGAAGAAGGGATCAAACAGCACCTTAATGAAATGCAGTGTGAAACTGCAAGGAGGCAAGGGAAAAGGCCCTAAAGAGGTTAGAAACAAGAGCAGGAAGAACACGAAGTTCTGCTTGGAAAAATGCATGTAGTAAGGAGATAAATCATCAGAAATACAAGCGACACATGGTCTGACTGCATCCCGTGGGCATGCAGCCACCCAGAGGCGGGCAGGCCCTGGAACAGATGGGATGACGACGGCAGCAGGCATTTGTGTAACCCTGGGGTGCAGCAGAGCAGGAGGACCTCCTGCAGCCAGGGCAGGCGCGTACCCCTGCCCCTTCACGGGGCTGCAGCAAGCCCGCAGCCAGCACTGAGGAACTCTTTGGACGTGGACCCACCTGCCCGGAGGCACTGGGGAAGGATGCTAAGCTCTGCCCACCACCTCTCCGCAGCCGTGCCCGTGCCTTGCTGGCAGTGGGCACGGTTCTGCACAAGAGCCCCCAAATGCTGTGGCTTTCCCCTGAACATGCGCTGCCACAGAGGGGCTTGGCTCCCACCCACTGCCTTCCCCCCTCCAACACAGCACTGCACAGGGATTTAAATGCAAGCAATGCCACAACTGTCCCTTCATTTTGCCTCAGCCAGCACAGCTTCAGCCACCCTCACATACCACCCTACAGTGACAAAGCAAGCGGGACAGGATCTACCCCTTAAAACAATCCCACAGCCGGGGTGTCCCAGCAGGCAGAGGTGGCTCCAGCTCCTGGTCTCTCAGAGACAAATCTCCCTCTGCACCCATCGGAGCCTGTGCCTGTGGTCTGCCACCTCTACTTCTGTTCCAACAGTGCCATTCATTGATTTTATTTCTTTCCTTTTTTTCTGTCTTGTTATTTCACTAGGGGGAGAAATTAAATGCTCCAGAGGGTAATTGTCAGGATTATTCTTGCTTTTTTTCCCAATCTTCTGGTACCTCATTAGTTCCCAATAACGTTTAAGACACAACTGTGAATGGCTGGGAAAATGCACCAGCCACCCCCAAACTCCACTACAGACTTGCAGAGTCATTCACATTCATTTTCTCTTATTAAACCAACTTCTCTGCTGAGGAAAAAAATCACTTATCTTGAAAAAAGATACAAGTTGAGTATCTTAGAAATTATAATCCAATGAGTCTTATTCTAACACCAGGAAAAACGGATGAAAAATCATCAAAGTGAGTTACAAAATCTTTCAAGAAGATTTTATAGTGACGGGAACAAATCAGTAATGCTTCCATCAAAGACAGTCACGCCTCACTAGTCTAGCAGAGCTCCCTGCACATGCCACCAGGAGCACCAACAAGTGAAACCCAGAGTAGAGCAGTTTATTTGGATTTCCAAATACTCCGCCATAACTCTCACAAGAGGTTGTAAAGTCTAGCGATTTTTACCTCTTATACTGTGAGAAAAGGGGTTCCCAGATGGCCCGCCCCACTCTCCACCATTCCTGGTGTCACAGAGTCTAAGGCACCTTCCCCGCCATCCCTCACAAATCCCACAGCCAAGGGCAGCCATGACATGGGGCTCATCCCACACCACGCTGCTGAACACTGCTCTGGCATCTTCAGAGCTCCCCATCGGTGCTCCAGGTCCGCCCCCGGTTAGAGGTAACGCAGAACCATGGCTGTCACTCGGCGTATCACTGAATTACTCTTCCTCTGGAGGGAAGGAATCCGGCTGGGAGGTTCCTGGGAAATGCACAGTGCTAGCACTGAGTGGTGGGACCTAGAAAGGTGCAACAGGTAAGATCTGACGAAGACAAGCATCCCCAGGGCATGAAAAGGGCAGGAAGAAGAAACCAAGGCATGCAGCAGCAGAGGTGCGGAACTGCTCCTGAGACCGGGCAAGCCGGCACCTCCCTGGGAGGAGGGAAGGTGGTGACACCAACAGGAGTCCAGAGACAGGTGAAAAGACCTGTGGCTGTTGTCAGCATTGGCACCAGGTCACTCTCCTGGGAGGAGAGCCCAGCACTGCGGGAGGGTGGGAGGCTGCTCCTTCCATCCTCAGGGACAGGGCTGCTGCATCAGAAATCCCCTTGCCAAACTCCTGCCTCCAGGTCTCCTCTCGCTCTCTCTCCTCTTCCTGGAAAGCTGTTTCAGACCCTTCCTTGCTGCGATGGTTAGAAATGGCCTAATTTCTAGCCCACACATTCGCGGCCAGTTTACCCTACTCTTGCGTCAGCACTGTCTGTTGGCCTGTGCAGCTCTTCTCTCCTCCTTTGTTTATGTAAGTGTTATACACATATCACAGGCAGCAATTAGATCCACACTCAGACTTCACTTTGCAGGCTAAACAAGTGTCACTTACATGGTCTCCTCTTGCACGGCAGAACCCTTTCCCCAGGGACACGCTTGGAGGGACTGAGAGACTCAGGAAGGGCCTCGGTCCCAGGGACCAGTGGCAGGTTGGATTCATAGGGACAAAAAATAATGCACTTCCAAAGGAGTTCTGTGTGTGGCTTGTGCCTTTCCAGGCTTCAAAACCCTCATCCCCCGAAGTGCGCATCGCAGGCAGGTCTCAGCTCCCACCCCAACTGCAGTCCCATGGAAGCTAAGTCTGCTAGGGAGCACTGGAAACAAAACAAGGATAATGGCAGCTGACACCTCAACAGCAACAGCAACAATCTTTTCAGAATTAATTGGACCTTACAAATCTCAGCACGGGGGCAAAGCAGAGCTGCACACCTCTGCATCTTCCTCTGTGGTGGTTGCCGGCCACCCAGCCACTGTGGCCACAAGCACATGAGTGGGTTACCCTGCACCCAGCCAGCACCCTGCAGGTGCACTGCACCTCGCAGAAACCTCTGAGCACCAGCCTACAGCAAGCAATGCAGCCTGCCTGGGATCAGCAGTTTTCCCTGGCCAGATCAGGATTAAATTCCCCCCTCTTTCCAGCGCCTGCTTTCCTGCTGTGCACTGCCCCAGGCTTCACCCAGTGACTCTGTGACTCCAGAAAGGCCCAGCCCTTTGAGGAACGGGGACTCTGGAGACACACAAGCAGGGGAGCATCTGGCTCACCCCATCCCCGGGTGTGCCTGCCCAGCAAGGGCTGCTGCCTGGGGCATGGCACAGGAGCCTGCAGGCAGCTGCTCAAGCACCAGTCCTGCTCTCCTGGGAGAGATCGCAGGGAGCAACAGCTTGTGCAGCACTGGCTCGGCGGGGAGCAGGTACCTGGGTCATGCTGATGTGTGGGAGAAGTACCCCCCCCGGCTCTCCCGCATGGCTGCGTGTCGGCAGGGCACCAGCTGCAGCAGGTCCCCGCGCTCCAGGGCTCCTCACGCCACAGCAGGGCTGTGGGGGGATACAGCAGTGACACAAGTGGGGGGCAAGGGGAAATACGGCGCCCTGCTGGGGTGTCGCTGCCATGGTGGGTGCAGAGAGCAGCACACTGGGCTGTCACTGCCGGGATCCCTGGGAACAGCCCTGCACACTGGGCCTATCGCAGCGGCAGCAGGAATTGCTGCTGGAGTACAGCCACTGCCTACTGGGACAGACTTTATCTGACTTACTCCAGACTCGCACCCAGGCAGCTGCAGCGGGGACAGGGCAGCGTGTCCACCCACCTGCACCGCCATCCACCCTGCCCTGCCAGACCCTGCAGACACGGCCGCGGAGCCGAGGCCATGCCTGCCCCTCCGGAGACCGGACCCAACGCCTGCTCCAGCAGCTCCCACAGCACCCCAGGATCCGCTCCTGCAACAGCACCGAGCCAAGCCCCAGCTCTGTGTGTAGGTGCTGCGCAAGCTCCTTGTCACCTCCAAGCTCTCCCACAACCGGGGAGCCCTGGGTGGATTTTAACAGCCCTGCCCGGAGACCCCGGCCCTCCCACACAGCTCCATGGAGTCAAGCCCTCACCTCAAAGGAGCGCGGAGCCTCCGCTTTCGCTTGGCTGGCAATGCCCATGGGAGAAGCAGAGCCGTCCTCTCACACAGGCCAGAGGTTACTGATTTACCAGGGGTGGCGGTGGCTGCCGCTGGAACAACGCACGGTCGATGGTTGCAAACACTGTGGAAGGCACAGCCGCCTCCGCGGGGGGGACGGGCAGCGGGAGGGTCTATGCTGCGCTGCCCCCGAGCCCGGAGCCCGATGCCCCGCGTGGGGTCTCACCAGTCTGTAGCTCCCACGGGCCAGCTTCGCCCCGACCCACGGCTGCTCCTTGGTTCCCTGCCAGCTCCATGCCCAGAGCCAGCGCTCGGCAGTGCCGGGGCCGTCCTCACTGCTTATCCAGCAGGTCAGTGGGCCCTGCTGTTTGCCATGGCTCCATCCCAGCCCCACGTGACAGGGAGCACAAAGCAGTCTGTACCAGCCCAACCTTGTCCTTTGCCACCACTGCCCTTGTCCCCCCGAGCCCACCCGTGCGGGCAGGGGCAGGACTGCGCGTACTGTGGCCCCAGACCGAGCGTCAGGATGCATGGAGCTAACGAGGGAAGGGAGAGGGAGTGGTGCTCATTGATCAGCCTGCGTGTGGCCACAGTGTTCTTACAGTGCCGGATGGGTAATTCTCCCGCCAATTGATTTTCCCTCTCCCCATTTGCCAGGGTTAGTGGGCCACTGGGGATGTGCAGATGATTAAAGGGCAAGTCCCGTGACACACCGCTCTCAGGAGCAAACCCGCTGCATCAGTGCTGGGCTCTCCTAGGACAACGGCAGGGCGGTGCTCACCCCAGTGAGGAGCAGAGGGATAAGGAGTAGGATCCTACACCCCTGCAGCACAGGGCTGGGAACACCAGGGCTCATCTTTGTCTCTGAGTGGCCAGCAGAGAGGTGGGGGCACCCCCAAACTCCCCCAGCACATGCACTTGTGGGGGCAGCTGCAGTGCACGGCTGGTGGCGATTTGTAGGGAATCCTGTCTGCAGAGTTCTGGGGGAATAGCCTTTGGCACAGGGGTTCCCAAGAGTTGTCCTTAACAGTTGGCCTGTAGTCCCACAGCCCCTCACCATCTGCCTACATCCACTGCGCACTGCTGCTGGAGAGGAACCCACTGCTTGGCCACCAGCAAGCGCAGTGCCACAAGACTACACCAGCCCATTCCCTGACAGCCTAGCCCAGTCAGCCAAAGCAAAGGCTTTCTGCTCACTTCTGCCACTGTCCCAGCTGGAGACGACTCTTTAGGTCAACAGGACAGATGGTGGCAATCCCTGCCCCAACACACATATGCTTCCTGCAGGTCACAGCCCTGCACGGGCTCCCGGCTGCCCACCTCCCAGTGGGTTATGCATCCCCAGCTCCAGGACACGGCTGCACCACTTGCCCCATCTCTGCCCCATCACCCATGGGGGACACAGGACTGTCCCCCTTGCGGGAAGGAGCCAGACCCCTTGGATGTGGCCTGATGGGCAGCAGAGCTCCCTGCCAGCCTGCGCCGACAGCCCCAGCTCCCATGGTGGAGGAGCAGTGCCCGCGGGCTGCTCTCAGCCAGGAGGCAGAAGCACAGGCCAGGAAACCCTCTCTCTGTCCCCGCAGTCCCCACACAGGGCACAGTGCTATCTGTTGCTGGGCACTGGCTACACAGCCCTGACTGTGGCGCGGGGCAGCACGGCCACTGCCAGGCTCAGCCCTGCCTGCTGGCTGGCCACATACCCCCTTCCCTTGGCAAGCTGGGCAGGCAGGAGAGCGGTGTGGTGGGCAGGACAGCACATGCATGCTGAGGCTGCACAACACAGGCGCTGCAGCAGCAATGTTGGGACACAGCAGTTTGGTCCTTGCCCCCACCCCTGGGCTGGACACACAGACACACAGCCAGCCCGGGCTGCCAGCCAGCCCAGGTTAAAACCAAGCCCATTTTGTCCTGATGGCTTTTAGCAGGAGAAGCTCACAGCTCTAGCTGCTCCTGTAAAGCAGAAACGGCGACGAACAATGACACAAGAGCAGGAATGAGGGGCTCAGGTGCAGCCCCTACGGAGCCCCTAGGGCTCAGTTCTGGAGCCCCTACTACAAGAAAGATCTGGACGTGCTGGAACGTGTCCAGAGGAGAGCCAGGAGGATGCTCAGAGGGATGGAGCACCTCTCCTATGAAGACAGACTGAGAGAGTTGGGCTTGTTCATCCTGGAGAAGAGAAGGCTCCCAGGAGACCTTATTGTGGCCCACCAGGATCTTAAGGGGGCCGACAAGGAAGCTGGGGAGGGACTTTTTAGGATATTGGGGAATGGTAGAACTAAGGGGAATGGATTAAAACTAGAGATGGGTCGATTCAGAATGGACATTAGGAAGAAGTTCTTCCCCATGAGGGTGGTGAGACACTGGCCCAGGTTGCCCAGAGAGGGGGTGGAAGCCCCATCCCTGGAAGTTTTTAAGGCCAGGCTGGATGGGGCTCTGAGCAACCCGATCCAGTGGGAGGTGTCCCTGCCCAGGGCAGGGGGTTGGAACGAGGTGATCTTTAAGGTCCCTTCCAACCCTGACAATCCTGTGATCTCTGTGCGGGGCTCCAGACAAGATGCAAGTGGCCACCCCAGCCACAGTCAGCACCACAGGGACACTGCCCATGTGAGGACAGTCCCTCAAGCCTCACAGCCTGGGCTCACTCCAGTACAAATCCAGAGTGGAGAACCACTTCCCAGACACCCCCTTTCCCTCTCCGACTGACCCATGTCTCAGGTCTCCCCAGGCTCTTCTCCATCAGAGATGAGGCAAGTCCCTGTTGCGTCCTGCCCCGTAGCCCCTTCCTGCATCAGTCCCAGTTTCCGGCAAAGCATCAGTAACTGCAGTCCTTCCTCCCACGCTGCCCTCACCCTTCCCTGTGCAGCACAAGCCATGCAGCACCCCAGCCGGTCCCACAGGACCCCACCTCAGGGGGGACCCTGCCGAAGGGAGAACAGAACCTGGAGAAAGGCAGAGGTGGCTGAAGACTTTGAAGCTTGCAGGACCTCTTCCCCTGTGACACAGCTGGGATCCATGGGCTCCGTGTGCACACAGCAGCTGGCACCACTAACGGAGGGCTCCAGGGATGCGGTGCCAGCTGTTCTAGTGCAGGGGGTGTTTCCAGAGCCCCGGCACTACGCAGTGCCTGCCCCAGGCCTGTGCCAACAGCAGTGTCTGCAAACCACAGGTCCTTCCCTGCCGGGCACGGAGATCCAGGCAGGGACAATGTACAGCTGATCCAGCCCCAGGCTCTCGGGGTCTGCAAAGCCCATGGCCCGTGGGGCAGCTCAGCACCGAGAGCTGCCCATGCAGCCTCTCCCACACCGGGAAGGTGTCTCCAGAGCAGGAGCCAGAGGATGGTTGCAATGAGAACAGCCTGACCAGGAGGCACCAGGTATCCTGGGGGCTTTGTGCACTCCCCCCACAGTAACTCTGGGCAGGAGTGGTGCGTAGCCATAGGAACATCACTTAACAGTCACCTTGGTAACCACAGCTACACACTTCCACAGAGGAGCACGTGCGAGGCCCTGTGCACTCCAGTCAGGGTCCCCGATCCTGCACCCACAGTGCAGCCTGATGCCCGCCCCATCAGCAGGTCACACTGCCATGCATGACCAGTGGGGACAGGGACACACATCTCCTCGCTGGCGGCACTGCACCACCCACAGTACCATGAGAGCAGTTATAAACCGCCACCGAGACCAGGGCAGGGAGTCAGACCCTTCCAGAGTCCCATGGACCAGCCTGACCACAGACACCTCTGCCCAGAGGTGTGCACCAGATGGACTGGCATCTCCTCCCGTCCCACAAGTCACTGGCATCCCTCCCATCCCCATCAGCTTCTTCTGTGGACCCAGACCATAAGGACCACACACAACATTCCCAGCCCATCGATGCAGGAGAGGAGTGTGCCTGGGCTGGACACACGTTGAGGACACAGCCAGGATGAAGAAGCCCCTGGAGCCTGCCCCACCATGGACAGGCTGGCAGAAAGCACTTCTCCCTCCATCTCCCCACACCACTGCTGGGCACAACAGCAGGTAAGCACAGCCCAGGAAGGTGGTACAGGCAAGGACAAATAAATCCAAGCATTAGGTTCCCACACCTCCCACCTTCATCTCAGCGAGCACCTCTGTGTCCCTGCACAGCGGGCAGCAGGCACAGACCCACAGCAGCACAGCCCCTGGACGTGTGTGCGATGCCATGGCCCAGGCTGACCCAGCGTGCCATCCTGCACAGCCGTAGGGCTGCAGAGACTCCAGGACTGCCCTGCGCCATTCCTTCACCCTCCTGGCTCCGGCTTAGGAGGAGAACGACACAGCAAGAAGCAAGAAACCCGAGGACTTACAGGAATTACACAATCCGCAAAACAACTGGGACAGCCCTGCTGCTGCCAAGACCTACTGCCCCCTCACCATTGCCACCAGCCAGGTCCCACCACCGTCCTCTCACTCAGCCCCTGCACCGCCCCAGCACCCCAGCTTTGCAGCTGCCCTGGCCCCCCTGCCAAAGCTCCAGGCAGTGGCGCGCAGGATCCAGGGCTGCTGTGCTGACCCCATGTCTTGGAGCGTGTACCTGACCTGTTCCCAGGGACTTGGCGCTGCCAGGTGCAGACACTATCCAGAGCCGGCGTCGGGGTGGCTGCCACCCCAGAAAAACATCCTGCCGTCACAGGAGCCCAGAGTGCCCACTGACCAGCCAGCCCGAACACATCGCTCAGCTTGCCCAGCTTAGCCCCTAGGTAATAGGATAATGCTGCCTCCATCTGTTTGTCTGGGACTGAGACGCTAATCGCCTCTCCAGCATCCCTCCCCTGCCTGCACCATGCCCAGCCCTGCCTCCTGCCATCCCACCGTGCAGAGGCAGCACAGGGCAGAGCTGCTGCACTGGCAGGAGTCGGGGAAGAGGCTCCAGGCAGCCGCTGGCCAGCCGGCATGGCAGGGACAGAACGGAGAGGACCGAGTAAGGTTCCTGGCTCTGGAACGCCCAGAAGCCTCCCCATGTCCCACAGACGGGCTTCTGCTGCAGCAGGGAAGGATGGTCCTTCCCCTTCAGGGCTAGGAACAAAGCCCTGCAACAGGGATTGCCTTCGCCAAGCCCAGCTCCGCGGGGCCCTGCTCCCACTGGCATCTGCTGTGCTGCAGCAGAACGACGAAGAGCAGGTCAGAGCGCTTTCTTCTGTGGAGTGATCTGCTGCAAGCGTTCAGAAATGATGCTGCCACAGCAATCAGATTCGGGCCCTGCCAGTCATGGATGTGCTCTGGGACCAGGCAGGACTGACTTCGCTGAACATACAAGCCAGTAGGAGAGTAGCTTGGATCAGTGCTCACATCTCAGTACAAACACAATTCATCCCCATCGCACATATTCCGACTGCACCTGCCCTGCGCTGGCAGCTGGGGCTGAGACAACTGGTCCAGCCCCGCAGCGCCGTGGGGAAGTGCCCCTCGCAGCACAGCAGCTCCCCAGCCCAGCGCGGCACAGCGCGGCACAGCATGGCACAGCACAGAAAGATGCAGCGCAGCCCACGCAGCGCAGCCCACGCAGCACAACCAGCCCTGTGCGGAAACACGCAGCACAGCCCACGTGCTCGGCCCACGCAGCACAGCCAGCCCCGCACGGGCAGCCTGAATTATCTGGGGAATTTACAAGGTGAAGTGGCAACACATTTCAGGGGACCTGGGATGAAGCTGCAGGCTCTGAAAGGAGCCTACTGAAGCCAGAAAAAGCACCCACTATTCTTGTGCATTAGCATTTGACGTTTCCTTTGTTTCATCCCCTGGTTTCCAAGCCGTCACCCTGAAGTTTGACAGGCACAGCGTGCTGCATGCCAGGGCTCAGCCTGCCTAGTGCAGAGGGAGAAGGGGCTGGGTGAGGCTGGGGCTGTCTGAGCCCCAGCCCCGCAGAGGTGTCCATATGGTATGCACATACACGGGGATCCCTGCTTGCGGGGGAGACACGGCAAATGTCTGGAGTGAAGGGGGTTGGCAGATCACAGCCTGGGTACAGGGGTAAAAGCTGAAGTCCTGCTCCCCTGCAAGTCCCAGCACTGGTTGCACGGCGAGCAGTAGGTGGGAACACACACGGGTGTGCACACCTGGAGCAGGAACAGTGTCATCCAGAGGCTCCATTGGCAGGAACCAGCCAGTACTGTGCCAGGTAGGGGCTGGGGTCTGTGCTGGGCACCAGGAAACCCCTGTGGAGAGGGGAGTGAGAAGGCTGTTCAGAGGAGCATGCAGAGGCCAGGGCAGCACAGGACTCAGGGCAGGAGACTGTGTCCACCACCAAGCAAAGAATGTAAGGCAGGCAGGGGACAGACCAGCCCCAGATCATGGGCATACATTTGTCATCTGCCATCTCACACTCCTACAGGACATCTCTCCTCTGCCTTTACCCAGTGTGTCCTGCAGCTCAAGCTGTTTCTCCCCCAGCTGTGGGCAGTAGTTTCCCTGCTCCCCTCTCCCTTGTTGTCCCTCATGCTTCCCTGTCCCTAGTGTAGCTTTTCTCCCTCGGAGCCAGGCTCTGGCCCTACCACAGTCACAGCAAGCAGCTGCTGCATCCTCCCCTGCCTACATCCATTTGGTGCCCTGGGAGGATGCACATACTGCCCCTGTCCTTGGCCTGGAAACCCACTTCACTCTGATTCCCTCTGTGGCACATGAGCTCTGGCACCTGCCAGCAATGGTGCTGCAGGTCCTCTCTGCACATCTGGAGCCGGCTGGCCTCATGCCATGGTACTGAACCCCCCTCATGCCAGCCTGCGAGCAGCCACAGAGGCAGCACTAAACGCCCAAAGACTCAGTGCAGCCAAAGAAAATGTTTTTCACAACATGCTGCACATTTGCACCCAGCTCCCACCAAGACCTTGCCCCGGTGCGTAGAGAAGTCTGCATGCAGCTCCCAGTCCCTGAGCACAGATGTGGGGTCACCAGCTACACCAGCTCTGGGGATCCGGTGTCCTCAGGAAGGGCAGGAAAAAGCCCCATTGCATGAGGCAGCATCTGAGCAGCCAGGACTGGAAGAAGCACCTGCACCAGCGTGATGTCCAGGAACCTCCAAGACCAGTGGTATTTGTCCCAGACGGAGATCCTGGATCCCAGCTGTATGGGCTTGGGGGGATCCCGTCAGAGAGGGCACCCTGGATCCCAGATGGATGGGCCCAGGCAGACCTGGTTCACCCGCTTCCCCCAAGTTCTTTCCTCTTGATGCCTCCTCAAAACACATCATGTAGTAATGACCCATCCCTGACTCATAATCGCTGCCGCATCGCCTGCAGCCTGCCTGAGTGCGTCCTGTCCCCTCCAGCCAGAGCCCTGCCATCCTTTGCCAGTCCCCACAAGCCTTGTTTCTGCCCTCAGCTCTCCACACAGCTTCCTCTGAGCACCACAGCCTGTCCCCGTCCCCACTGCCCCCGACAGGCCACCCGCTCCGGGGAACCCTCCCCAGCCTGAGCCCTCTCCCCACCGCCCGCCCTCGGGAGGCCCAGGGCCCTCCTCGTGGCACAAAGAGAAGGGCAGAACAGCACTTACCTGAAATGACTGTCACAGGCACGGGGTCACAGCACTCCCTCTTCATCAACCTGTGGACAGCAGAGAGCACGGACAGCATTAGTGCAGTGCACCGCACCCACGGCCCCCAGGCAGAGAGGAGATTCAGCACTGGTGTGGAACCCGCAGGGCTGGGAACAAGAGCATCCCCAGAGCAGAGCTCCTGCAGGACACTGGGAAGAGAGGTAAGGTCACCATCACCTGCCACCCCACCGCCCCCCCCGCGCCTGAGCCCTCCTGCCCACGCGGGGCTGTCCTCCCTCCATAGACAGGCACGTCCGCTCCCCCCGGGNTCCCACCCTGAGTCAGGGGGTCCTCCTGCACCTCTCCCACCCTGAGTCAGGGGGTCCTCAAGCACCTCTCCCACCCTGAGTCAGGGGGGACTCCTGCACCTCTCCCACCCTGAGTTGGAGGGATCCTCCTGCACCTCTCCCACCCTGAATCAGGGGATCCTCCTGCACCTCTCCCACCCTGAGTTGGAGGGATCCTCCTGCACCTCTCCCACCCTGAGTCAGGGGGTCCTCCTGCACCTCTCCCACCCTGAGTCAGGGGGTCCTCAAGCACCTCTCCCACCCTGAGTCAGGGGGGACTCCTGCACCTCTCCCACCCTGAGTTGGAGGGATCCTCCTGCACCTCTCCCACCCTGAATCAGGGGATCCTCCTGCACCTCTCCCACCCTGAGTTGGAGGGATCCTCCTGCACCTCTCCCACCCTGAGTCAGGGGGTCCTCAAGCACCTCTCCCACCCTGAGTCAGGGGGGACTCCTGCACCTCTCCCACCCTGAGTTGGAGGGATCCTCCTGCACCTCTCCCACCCTGAATCAGGGGATCCTCCTGCACCTCTCCCACCCTGAGTTGGAGGGATCCTCCTGCACCTCTCCCACCCTGAGTCAGGGGGTCCTCAAGCACCTCTCCCACCCTGAGTCAGGGGGGACTCCTGCACCTCTCCCACCCTGAGTTGGAGGGATCCTCCTGCACCTCTCCCACCCTGAATCAGGGGATCCTCCTGCACCTCTCCCACCCTGAGTTGGAGGGATCCTCCTGCACCTCTCCCACCCTGAGTCAGGGGGTCCTCAAGCACCTCTCCCACCCTGAGTCAGGGGGGACTCCTGCACCTCTCCCACCCTGAGTTGGAGGGATCCTCCTGCACCTCTCCCACCCTGAGTTAGGGGGTCCTCAAGCACCTCTCCCACCCTGAGTCAGGGGGGCCTCCTGCACCTCTCCCACCCTGGCTCATCCGCTCCCAGGCAGAGCCCTGGGTAGGAGGCACCCTGAGAGCAGAGGCAGTCTCGAGCTGAAACGCCAGCAATGCTAAGGGTCAGCTCCTCCACAAGGTTGACCCTCTTGTTCTCTTGTCTGAGACAAGCAACAGGGGACCGGGGCCCAGCTGCTCTCACCTCCAGAAGACAACATGGCCAATGCCCCAGGCTAAATTCAGGAACAGACACAGGCAGCCAGGGAAAGAGAAAAGGGTATCCATAATGTCTGTGCTCTCTTATGTGCGGGAAATGTGCATGCTCTCTCTCCTTGCTTCTCATTAAAGATCCTCTCTGGGTGAGCGGCTGAAATGGCTGCTCTGTTGTAGAAAATTAAAAATGTATGACTTGGGATTTCTTGGAGCACGCCCGTTGTGCTGCAGCTGGTGTCAGCGAGTGCAAGGTGCTGAGGGGGGAAGGAGCCGCCGCAGGGATCCCGATTTTGCAGAGCACTCAGTGTGACACACGGGCAGCTGGGTGCCACCAGGCTTTAAACATTTTATAAGATATACTCCAGCCTCCTCTGGCAGGAGGATCACAGACACTTTGATGCACCTGCAAAACTTAGCGGCTATTGTGTGCCTGTGTAAAGTGACACTGCCGAGGTCCCAGTGGGGCCACAGCCCCATGCTCTGGACACAGCTGCCACAGCCCCACTGACTCCTCGCTTGAGGAAAGCTCACAGGACCCCTGTGCCGTGAAAACAGAGGAAACCTACCACAGCAGTTTATGTAGAACCTGAACAAAACAGCACAGGGCACGTATGTGTCCTGCTTGGCCATTTAGCAACTACAGTGAACTGAGTCTCCCTCCCGTCCCTTGGCAGCGGGAATACCAAGGCTGAGCGGGGCCGGCGGTGGGGCAGGGGACTCCTCTGCCTGCGGGGACATCAAATCTCAGCAAGTACAGCCTTGCAGGGCTTAGGGCTGAGGGGTGACATCCATGGGCACAGGGGCTGACAGGGACACTGACACAGCATCCCTCCCACCCATGCACCATCTGAATCCCTCGCTGCAGCACAGTGTGGTCTGAAGCCAGGCCAGGACACAGACCAGCCCCAAACCCTCCTGCCCCTCAAAGGCCGATGGTGCCAGGAGACTTGATTGCTGCAATTAAGAAGCTCAGATGAGGGGGTGGGTTGTATGGTGCTGCCAGCCAAGAACTCCTCGTCCACCAAAGGCCCCTCCAGCAGCTTCTGCTCCCAGCTCACCTGCCACCTCCAGGCGGCCTCAGCCCGGGGATGCGGTGGGCTGGGGCTGGAGCAGCTTGGCTACAGCTACATGTCACCACAGGCGGCACAACCCAAACACCCCAGCATGGCTGGTGGCCCAGCTCCACAACCTCTGGGCCTCTGCATAGCATCCGACGGAGAGCTAACAAAACCTCATATGTGTGGCAGTCACCTGGAGCATGGCAGCCTTCCCCAGAGGCACAGCAGGTCCCCAGGTTGTGACGGCTGCTGGCACAGCCCCCGGGAGCCGAGCTGCAAGCCCCCAGCAGCACCTTGTGCTGACCCAGCCAAGCATCGCCTGCCCTTCACCACCCTCCCCAGGTATGGGAGCACTGGGGCAGCGCAGGCAGCACCACCAGCAAAACAGGCAACAACCGAGCGCGTGGAGAACAGGCACTTCCACAGCTGCCACCCTGGGCACAGCCCCACGCGTCTAATGGGTGCAGGATGGGCACCAGGGCTCCCCGGGGAAATGCAGAACCAAGGGGACTCAGAAGCAGGAGGCAAGAATGACCAAAGGGCAAGAAAAACTGTCATAAGAAGAGAAAGGAAAGAGCAGAGACTGATGCCTTAGAAGGAGACAAATAAGAAGGGTCACAGATACAAGGCTGTAACATCCTGAACACTCTGCAGAAAGGAGAGGATGCTTCTGCTCTTTTCATCTCACAGCATGAGAGCAGCGGAAAACGTTGTGGGATCTCGCACTAAGGAAAGGAAATACTTCTCCACATCACCCATGACTAGATGGCGTAGCTCACTGCCGCAAGAAGCCCCGGAGGCCCAGAATGGTGCAAGTTCCCAGCCAGATCTAGAAGTTTCTGTGGGTGAGGATACCAACCAAAGTCACCAGCAGCAGCAAGCCTGTCGAGGCCGTGCAGCGGCTCTGCTGATGGCCAGCAGGATCAGCCCTCGGCACAGGCAGCTGCTCCCCAGCCAGCCCCCAACTGTGCCAGAGGGTGGCCAGGGCAGCGAGATGGTCCCAGAGGGCGTCTCTGACATGCAGAACGGCTCCTAGCACCAGTCTTGCTCAGTCTCCAGCAGGATGGATCTTCCTCCTGGCTCCACACTATCTCCATCCCACCCTTACCCCCAGAGCGGATCTGGGCCAGCACAGCCACCTCCTGGGCTCTCCGGAGCTGAGGCTCTCCAGCACCATCTTTTCTGTCCTCAGGTGAGGAGGGCCTGGTGGAACATTGACCATGGGAATATGCATCCAGTAACATCAAAGGCACTGATCTGCTCGGGAAGCAGCTCAGGAGATAAATTAAATGCTTATAATATGAGCATCTTCTCCCAACCCTGATAACAGGCAAGGGAGATTTATGAGTTTATTATTGGACCTGATAAATTAAACTCTTCACAGAAGAATAAATTATGCAGATGATCTGCAATGTATCTAGAGTGTAGCTTGCACACCACCAAGATCCAAGCCCTTGCAGTCCCTGAGGATCCTGCTGTCTGTGGAGCCAGAGGGGCCTTGTTCAGACCAGTGGGGAGAGCTCCAGGGAGGCTGTTATTCCCCTTGCTCGTGAATGGCAGTTCTGCCTTTCGCCTTTTGCTTGTCTAAGTCTGACTCTTTTATCACGAGTGTCCAGATTCCCTGCTTTTTGTTAAGGTTTTTCCCTTTCTGGGATAAGAGGCAGGGACTGCAGACTTGCAGTAACCACAGCAGCAGGTCCCCAGCAGTCTAACAAACATGACATGATCAGAAATGACAAGTCGGTGGAAGTAAAACTGTCCCCGAGACATGACTGGGAGCTGGGAAGCATCTAGAGACTCCTATCTCGGGAGGGTTGTGGGAATGCCTCTCTGCAGACTTACGGGGTTATGATACGGCAGATGGGACACACACAGATTCCTGTGATCAGGGTCCATACAGGGGGGATGTGCCCATTTCTGCCTCCTGAGGTCTCACGGGGCCCTAACCCCCAAAGGGACAATGCCACTTGTTCCCTCTCACAAGCATCGCCAAGGAGTCCATTCCAGCTTCTCCAGACAAGAACTGCCTTCTTGTCTCATCAAGCCTTCCCTGGCAATAGGGCATCCGCAAACCTGGGCCAAGGGCTGCGGTGCCACGAGCAGACATCGCCGCACATCTCTGTGCAAGGCCAGCAGTCCGGCCCCACTGCAGCCAAACTGCCTGCGCGGCACAGTCTGGCACAGCCTGGCACGACAGAGCTGCTCCAGGTGGCCCCCACAGGCCTGTGGGACTCAGGATAGAGGTGAGCAGAGAGTCAGGGCAAGCTCAAGTTTGGCCATCATGTCCCAGCAGGCTCCTGTCACAGCTCCAGGGATCCGTGACCGTGCAGAGGAGCAGAAGACATCGAAGGAGGGGTACAGCCTGCGGTCCCTGAGCCCCAACATGCAATGTCCTGTATCCCCACGCATACTGGGAGCTGTAGTCCCTTCCTACCGAGGCCAGGAAACACTACCTCACACTGTAAGGACATGGTTGAGCCTCCGCTGAGCCTCCTCCAGGCAGGGGAAGGTCCCCCGGGCAGTCCTGCCTGCAGCCGGCTTCCGCCAGCGCTGAACAATAGCGTCCAGGGCCGAGCACTTGCGGGGCTGCTGCGTTTCCTGCCATTCTTTGCACTCCCCTGAGGATGTCTATAAAAAGCAGAAGAATCCAGATCTGGAAGTCTAAAGCACTCCTTAAATAAGCCAGGAATGCCATTCTCTCCAGGGGGAGGGAGCCCCGCAGTCCCCAGGAGGGAGCAGCTGTGGGGAGGTGGGACACAGCCCAGGACCCATCAGTTCTGTCCTGGCGAGAAGCGCAACCCTGAACCAAATGGCACCCTCGGGTTTCTCAGTGACAACAAAGCACCAAACCTACCCCTGCCCACCGAGGTCTCCCTGCCGTTCCGGAGGAGCTTGCAAAGTCATCCTCCTTGGCATGAAAGAGCAACCCCAAGGGCAGCTCCTTCCAAACGAGCAGCCCCTTAGAGCAGTGGCTGGGCTGGAGCATCACCTGCCCCACCATGGGGGGCTCATGGCAAGGAGAGGCTGTTTGTAGGGCGCAGACCCCACATGCGTCCTGAGGCTCGTCCCTGCTTGGGGAGGGGCTGGCTGTGATGGTCCCCCCGCACCGCCGCCGCTCTGCACAGCCCTGTTCCCACCCCAAGGCACCCGTTCCGTCACGGCTGAGCACGCACAGCATCCAGAGTCACAATCTCACCGAGCTGCTGCCACCGAGGGCAGAATGCGCTGCTGCCAGAGAACTTTAAATTTTTAATGATCGAAGAGTCTCCTGATCAACCTGCTTCTCGGGTTTCCAGAGTCCCCATCTGTTCCGCTCCTCCTGAGGAGGTGGGCAGCCGAACCACTGGAAGCAGCACAGACACCCCAGCCCCTGAAAGTTCGGCCTGATCCTGGAGACTTTCACAAAGCCAGTGCTGCCTCCCCTTCCCACGCTGCCAACAGGAGCCAAGGCACTCATGAACCAGAGCTTTTGCCTGTTGTCACAGTTACAGCAGCTCAGCTGCATTTAGGAGTGGGATGGCAATTTACTCTTTGTACTCATTTTAGCTGCACAGCCTCCCCCTGCTCCAGGCCTGCTGTGGCAGAGGGGATTCCTGCCCCACAGCACTGCCAGCCCCACCAGGCAGCCCCACAGTACCCTATGGCTCCTACTTCCATGTCCCTGGTGCCAAGGGCAGAGGAGACCCCCTGATCCCAGCTCCCGGGCTAGTGGTGGGCACCAGGTTGGGGATGGAGCAGGCAGAGGGGACCAGAGCAGGGCAGGGCACAGGTCCCCTTTGCTGCCCGGGAGGGGACCCTTTCCTTGACCCACAGCTCTGCTCCCAGCTTGTCCTGGTTGCCCTCGCAGCCCCACCTCCCCCCCGCACAGAAGCAGAGCAGGGCAGGAGCCAAGAGCGCTGCTGGCCCTCCCGACGCGACCTCCCAGCTGTGGCCATCCCTGGAATGCTCCTCACTCTGAGGGCAGCGCCAAGAGCAGCTCCTCTCCCACATCCATGCCACAGGCATGCCCCTGCCCCAGCTCTCACGGGAGAGCTCAGCTCTATCCCAAACCCCACCACCAGCCCCTGCCCCAGCTCTCACGGGAGAGCTCAGCTCTACCCCAAACCCCAAGCCCCACCGCCAGCTCCCGGCCCAGCTCTGCAGACCCCCACCACAGCTCCGTGCTGTGCTCCGGGGCAGGACCTGCTTTGCCATCACCCCCCAGCTCCTGCAGTGCCTCCGTCGGGGAGCCTCGCTCACCCTGCCGGCATGACGCAGCTTCCCTGCGCTCTGTGAGATGGGCAGGGGACCCCAGCCCGCCACCTCGGCCCCCTCCCCACCCCACGGCCCCACACCCTGCTCCTCACCGCTTCCACACTCCTGCCTCACCATTTGCACGTGCACTCACGCACTCTGGTGTGGAGGCAGCAGTAATAATTTTTAGCTGGTGGAAATCTCAACAGAATATTCTGTAGCGGGCTGCTCGTGTGCCTGTTTGTATGCACCTCCAGAACACAACAGTGGCTTAAGTGAACAACGCAGTACAAAACAAACAGTACAGATATGCATTATTCATATCATAATACTACCAGTATTAGGAATACTTAGGTGTTATATGAATATTCCGGTATTACATGCTGTACAACAACAAAAGGTTATTATCTGAAAAAAGGACCTTGTAATATTCTCCTTTGTGCCCTTGTTTGCCCTTAGCCCCTGTTGCCACACACCTCACAAGTTTGGCAGAGTCAGCAAAATCTCCACAGAGGGCTACTGTGCAGGTGCAAAATGCACAGGAACTTTGTAATGCATTTAAGTGTTAGTATAAGAAAGAAATCATGGAAACTCATTATGTGTTGTCTCCATTACCTGCCACATCACTATTGAGAAAGAACAACAATGAAAGTTTTCAGTGAAGTCTATAAGGTTCTTGGGGGAAAGGAGCCCACCATGCCCCAGCAGGAGCCATTCCTGTCCCCACGCTGTCCCCAGGCACGTGGAGCCCTGCGCCTCCTCGCCAGCACGCAGGCAATGCGCATACCCCACACTGCGCCCAGGCACAGCCCCCCGTCCCAGGGTCTCCAGCTCCCGCGCCCGCAGCACGGGGACCTGTGCACCCTCCACATCTGCGAGGGCCACAGCGAGCCCAGCAGACACTGACCAAGAGCAACGGCCTGTCCCGGGCAAAAGCGCTTGCTGGGAGACTCAGACCAAGAGAAGAGCAGAGTCCAAGCCCTCGGCTCCTCTCCTTACAACCCAAGGCTCTGGCACAAACACACAACAGCTGGAAGAATGCAGGGAGACACGTTCCCGCTGTGCCTTGCTATAGGTAGTTGCAGAGCTGCCCTCATGTTTGGGTACCAGTACCTGTGCGGCCAAATCCAGCTCTGGAGTTTCCTGCTTCCTTGACCCACTTTTGGAAGAGCAGGAGAGTGGCAGACTCTTACTTTTCCAGCAGTTCCCCAAGACATCAGGGACAGGCAAAATTGCAAGCTGAGGCCCAGAGACAAGAGCACAACCACACAAATCCCGCACCCGGAGCCCAGAGAACGGCTCGTTATCCATGACAGCCTGGGGGGGAAGTGACTTACTACACAAATTGTGCTTACGCACAGGCGACAGCACACAGAAAAATGGTGTGCTGAGCATCATGCATAGGTATGTGCAAAGCCCCGAGGGTAGATACACCCAATTATGCACAGATATGCAAGGACCACGAACAGGTAAGTCACAAAAGCAATGGCACACGCTACAAAAGCAATGCCGTGCCTGCACCAAAAGTCCCCTTTTTGCCTAAAAACTTCTGGACCATACCTCAGGTGTCATGGTCCCCACCCTTTCATGGTCGCCATCCCCTGACGGATGCTCTGCCTGCGTGCATGCTACCGAAGAGCAGGGCTCCCAGTCCCCAGCGCATCCCACCCACCAGCCATGGCCCCTACCCCAGCGCGTTTGTGCTGCTGCAAAGCCCAAGCGCATTGTTCACTGCAAATTTCAGCCCTTATCCCCCAGAACAGACTCCCGCTACAACCACAGCCCCATAGCACATTACAGCCCTTAGTCCCCTGCACAGGCACCCCAGTTCCGACCACAGCTCCTGTCCTGAAGCGCCGACATCCCACTGCAAGCCATGGCTCCTACCTCTCAAGACATCCCACCGCAAACCACAGCCACGGCCACCCCCCGGTTACAACCCAAAGGAAGCCAGAGCCCCCCTCCCCAGAGCACACATCCCACCGCTCACCACAGCCCCCAGCCCCAAGGACAGGCCCCCAAATCACACACCCCGGCCCAAACGCAAGGGGACTGCGCGCCACGGCCCTCTGCCCAGCACAGATGCCCCACCGCAAACCACGGCCCCCGCTGGCAGCGCTCCCCTC
>VXBO01013839.1:0-16843 GCA_013400135.1 Rhinoptilus africanus | reverse complement strand
GGCCGGCCCAGCCCCCCTGAGCCCACCGCGGGGCACCGGGGCCGGCCCAGCCCCCCTGAGCCACCACAAAGCCCACCACAAAGCCCCACACGCTGACCCCAGGGCAAGCCACCAGGACTGCCCCAGCCCTGCTGCCCCGCCAGGGGTACCTGCCCCTCCAAGTGCTGTCCCAGCCCCGACGGCCCCCGCAGGGCGCAGAGCAGCCTCAGCCCCACGCGGCTGGGGGGTCCCGCAGCCTGGCCCCACTGCCGCTACCTGGCACAGGCCCGCGTGCTCCTGCCCCGGCTGCTCTGGCTCCTGGCGCACGCAGAGCTGGAGCCTACAGGAAACCCGCGGCCGTCAGCTCAGCCCCTTTCCTGTCAGGAAGGGGACACCCCTGTCCCCGCCAGGCTACCGCCCCACTCTGCGCCCAGCGTCCTGCTGCCGCCGGGCTGAGGCAGCGGACTGGGACGCAGGGACATCCTGGGTCAGGACGGGGCCACGGGGTCCGGCATGCACACACATGGCTGCATATGCGTGTCTTAGGGGTGCTGCAGGGTGCTGAGCCTCACAGCGGGCCCGTGTCATGCTTGCTTCGGGGTCTGTGCACATCCGCAGGGGTCAGGATGTGCCTTCGCATCCTATCTGGGGAGCCAGGAAACACCTTGCCAGAGCAGAGATTCTCCCTTCCTGTGGGAGCACCGCCGGCCGGGAGGAAACCCTGCCGCAAGGCCGAGAGCGGGGCACCAGCAGCACTGCCTGCAGCAGTGCCAGAAGGACAGATGGACGGACGGATGTACAGGCGGTGCCCTGGCCTGGGGTGTTTGCTGGGGCACACAGTCTGCCCTGGACAGGCGCGAGAGGGTGAGAGCAGCCGGGGCAGGGCGCAGGGCACAGCGCTGCCTCACCCTGCAGCAGCTCCCTTGGCAGGGCTGTGGTGGGAGGAGGGACCCTGCCCTGCCCAGTGGGGACACCCCCTCCTGTCCTGTTGCCCTCCCTGATGTGTCCCCATGCCCCCCGGCTACCTGGCATGGCCTGCCCCTGTCCCTGCTCTGCGTGGCAGCCCCCATGTGCACCACAGCAGCAGTGGTGCAGCACAGGGACGTGTGTCTGAGTGGGCTCGGCTGAAGGGAGGGCAGGCATGCCCTCGATGGCCTGCGCCGCACAGGGACATGTACCCGGCAGCTGCAGGGCCCCAGGGGCCAGCTCTCCTGAATGCCATGTCCCCCTCCAGGAACAGCCTGCTGCCTCATCCCAGGCTCTGTCCCTGCCTGACCATCGTCCCACCTTTGAGCAGTGAGAGTCAGGCAAGCCACAGGAGAGACAGACCCATCTGGCCGGCCGCGGGTCCTCACCAGGCTCTTCTCCCTCTCCATGGGACAGCTTTCCAGCATTGCCTGCCTCCTGCGCTGCCCATCACTCCTACATATCCCTCCTCCACACTCCAAGGGGAGCTGCATCCACCAAGGGATGTCTTCCTGCTACTTTCCAGGTCAGCATTGCCACATCAGAAGCTGGGAAATAGCGTCCAGGCTTTGCCTGTGCCTTTGGCCTGGTTTTGATCATGAGATGTTTAGTTTCAATTCTTTGGGTATTTTTTAGCTCATGGACGCAAACTTCCCGGATTTCCTTCACAAGCCTGGAGAGCCGAGAACACACTGATCCTATAAAGCTGATCCGTTCCCCCAGTTCCATGACTCTGGGCATTTTCTGAGCACTGCAGTGCTCACACCAGCAGCTCAGAGCTGGTGCTGGGATGTGCTTTGCAGCCCCACGGTGTCAGGAACAAGTCTCACCTGCACAGGAGGGAAACGGGCTCTGGGGTCATAGGGACGGGACCAGGCTCTAGACACAGGGCAGTGGGATGGGTATGGGGCTTGCACTCCTAAGAACCCCTTCTAGGCAAAATGACATGTGAATGGGTCCTGGTGGAGATCCAACAAGCAGGGCCTGGCTGCATGGCACAGAGAGCGATCAAATTGTGAGGGACGGGCCTGGGTGGGGTGGGGTGGAGCAGATCCTCCTCCTTTTGGCCAGCAGCCCTCCAGAAGAGCAGAGGGGGAGACCCTTTCCCAGGTCTCTGTGAGCTGCGGTGGGTCAGCCCGCTCCCGAGATCCTTCACAATGCAGCCCAGGCACAGGGCAGCTCAATATGGGCAGCACCTGAGGAACTGAATGTGGCAGCTCCGCTCGAGACCAACCAAGTGTTAAATAGAGCTGGTAAGAGCTGGGAGAAGAGACATCACTTGGGGGAGAGCAGCCCAAAGGGTGCTCAGCTTAGGGGATCTCTGCAGCAGTCAGCGCGTGTGGTGCGGAGAGTGAAGAACACTGTGCCAATGTCTGTCTGAGCAACTGCCCCACTACATGCTCACAGCCGGACAAGGCAAGGAACCTCCGAGCCAGGGCAAGACCGAGGAATGGGAAGCCATCCCTCCTTCTGCCCCATAGGGAAGTCCCAGTGCAGTCCTGTGGAGTGGACCCATGTTTGTGCACACGCATAGATGAGAAGCTTCTGTACGCAACTCTGAGTGACCGCAGAGCCCTGCCGGTCCTGGCTGAGCCCTGGCCTCCAGAGGTACATTGGTGTGGCACGCACACGGGGCAGTTGTAGTCTGGTGCGGGAAGTTGGTCTGAGAGGCCGAACCAGCACGCGGACAGACAGGCTCTGGCTCAGTGAAGCGGGAGTCCCAAGCGGGGCGCTCTCGATGGTGGTGCAGACACTCCGGGGCCAGACGGGACCACCATCCCCAGGGAGCAGGCACAGGCTCAGCAGTGCTGGGGGGTCCCCAGCGGGGGCTGGCACGGGACGGGGGCTGCAGACGAGTGCTGTGCCATGGGGCGCAGGGCCTCAGCATGCAGAACACCGCCTGCGTTGCTTTCTCCAAAGGTCAGAGAACAAATGCAATGCAAATGCTGGCAAGTGGGAAGCAGCAGGAAGCCGTGTCTCCCAAATGGGAGCGCGGAGCCAGGCGGAGGCAGGGCCCATCTGGTCCCTCCAGTCTGGCAGCCGGGAGGAGAGTAGAGACTGTGTAGGGGACAAGGGGAGGCAGGGGAAGGGGGCAGACATGGAAGGCAGCCGGATTGCCCAGCTCTGTCAGAGTTTGCTGCTGGGCATGGTGGGGCACCCCACGGTGCAGGGCCAGGAAGTGAAGTCTGGGAAAGCAGCTGAGGAGGCTCTGCAGGCACTCATCCTCGAGGGGGTGGCGTACAGCCCGTGGGGAAGGAGCGCAGATGATGACCATGGGAAGGCCAGAGGACCAAAGGGCTAGGCAGACCTCGGGGGCTGTGGTGGGGATCCAGGCAGCTCCGCTTCCTGGGTGCTGTTGAGCAGACGCGGCGGCTGTGGCTTCGTGCGGGGGTGCTATGCAATGCCCAAGGTCTCACTGCAGGGAAGCAGAGGCAGGTGGTATCTCTGAATCTCACACTCGCTGCGTGCGCTGGGCTCCATCTGGAGCAGGGAACTGCCTTCCCCATGTCCAGACTTCTGTCGGTGCACTTTGCCAAGATCCTGCAGGCCCTGGTAGAGGCAAGTAACAGGGCAGCAGGGACCAGCATCAGAGGGACGGCTCAGCTCCCCTACTTCACGCTTGCTCTTTCCATCACTAAGTGGCCCAAGGCACAGGATGGGGTGGCAGGGAGGTGAGAGGCTGGCTGAAGCCCCCTCTGTTGCTGTCCTTTGGAGAGCAGGCCGTGGTAGCAGTGACTGCCCCAGTGCGCTGCGCAGTGAGAGGGGTGCACGGGAAAGCAGAGGGGCCGGGCTGGCAGTCGCCACGGGGCCGGCAGCTGCCCAGCACTCCTGGCAGCACAGAAGGGGATCATGCCAGCTCCTTTAGCCTCCATCCAGGTCTCCAGAAAGGCCAAGACATGAGCAGGGAACTTCTTGGGCAGCTCTGGGAGAGGTGTTGACTCTGGGTTGGTTAGACTAAAAACACAGCTATGGATGCCCCGTCCCTGGAGGTGTTCAAGGTCAGGCTGGATGGGGCTTTGAGCAACCTGATCTAATGAAAGATGTCCCTGCCCAGGGCAGGGGGCTTGGACTAGATGATCGTTTAAGGTTCCTTCCAACCCAAGCCTCTCTATGATTCAGCATGCCAGCAAAATGCCTCTCTTACCATGTAGTGACACCACGTCTCCCAAGGCAGTCCGAGTGCTTAGGAACTGGTTCCAGGGAGAGGAGCAATTGGCTCCAGCTGAGCACAGGCAAGGACAGGGGAAATGCCATGGGCAGAGTGTGCCCACAAGCCTGTGCACTGGGCAGCACTTCAGCTGTGGGCTCGCTGCAGCCCTTGGTGAGGGTGATTCCTGCTGAACTCAATGCCCAGAGCTTTGTTAGAGTCACACTGCTGAACGCTCCGGCTGGAGAAGATGCATCACCCACCACCTGTGATGATACAAAAGCATCACAGTACAGATCCTCAGCAGCACTGGCTACCTCCGGCAAAGCCTCAGGTCCCTGCTGGGCTCCGAGTCCCACAGACTGGCGAGCCAAGTTCAAGGTCTGGGTCCTGATCTCCAGGGCCCGCCGTGGCCCCGACCGGCACAAGTTGCCCAGAGCTCTGGGCTAAGGCCATGGCTGACAGCCTTGCTCCTTAAGCACAACAACACTGTCCCCAGACAGGGTGAGACGTGCCAGTTGAGGGACAGCTTGCTGCGAGCTCGCCAGGCTCCCTCCCTGCCCCCCCTGCTCTGAGCAGCGCCGCTCCTCGATGGGCCACCTCTGCTGGCATGGGCACAAAGCAGCCCAGACACTGACAGACGGCATACGGCCTTTATCCCCCTCATCACCCGTCCCAAAGGGAGTGCCCAGCACGGTTTTTGTTGCATTTGGGTTCTGTATTCTGCCTCTGCACTGAGTCCTACCTGGCTGCTCACAGAATAAACTGGATATTTTCCATGATTCCTTTTCTGTACCATGTCCCATATGCTGGATCCCATGCTGTCCCTTTCATGTCCATTCCTGGATGTTCAGTACAAAGCTGGTGGTCCAAGAAGAGCTCTAAAAGATGGACAAATGCAGGATGAGGTCTTGTGTTTTCCAACTCTTGATGATAGCAAAAGGTGCAGCTGCCTCTTTTCCCTGAGCTCACGGCATAGGAGCAGCTGCTGGGGGACTCTGAACTGTCAGATCTTCCCAGCTGACACAGATAAGCCTTGGGCTCTGCCAGCAGCAGCCTCTGAGCGTGCCATTAAGGGCATCCCGTGCATAGTTCTCTGCTTCCTGCAGCAGAGGTTTTGGTGGGTGCATGTATCCAACTGCATCTCCATGATTTGGGCTGTAATCTGTAATCTACGTGGGCAGAGAGCACAGGCATATGGCGAGGGGGGGCGAGGTGGCAGTCCTAGTACACTGGCTGCAGCCCGTGCTTTCCCAAAAACTACATCATGCAGCACCACTGTGTCATCAGCGCATATAACGCGTCTCGTACCTTACCATATTTCTTGCCCTCGCCACTCGTGCTGTGCTGGGAGGTGAGTCCAGAACACCACCTACAGCCTGTGCACAGCTTTCAGCAGCATTGTTTTGCTCTGGGAACCTCCCGTGCTGAGGTTTGGACACAGTCCCTGTAGTCCTGTTGCTAAAAGTCTCTGGCTAACGCTTGTTAGTGAAAATGTCTCTTCTGTACCAATGTCCCATGTCACCAGCTCCTTCTCTAGCTCGTCGTGCTGCATGGCAAACACCTTGTCTCCCGAGCATCCGGCTGTGTTGCAGTGAACTGCTCTCGGCACCCACCTCTGGAAGGTGAAGCCTTGGCATGTGCCGCAGATAACCCTCAGCATCAACCAAACGTTACTGCAAGAGTCAAGAATGACTTTACTAGGATGTAACCATTGACAGTGCTGTGCCTGGGATCAGGCAGGTAGGTGACATAAAAAGCTTTACTTACAGGTCCCTGTGGCATAAGGCAGAGCCATCTCTCTCCTTCTAACCAGATCACACCCTTCAGGATACTGATACAGCCTTTGGCCATGGTCCTCACTCCAGACCTCTCGCCTAGCTTTTGTTTTGCTGTACAGACACCTTGGCATACTGAACTCTCCCTTGGCCTCTTCTCAGGGCGGCACTTTGACTCTTTCTCTGAATGTCAATCTTTGTGCTTCTCCCAAGAATTGCAGACCACCTTAGTGTGCAAAACGCTGCGGGCCCCTGGGAATGGCAACGTGCTGCTGCCTTGGGCCCATGCCCTGTGTGGAGCCTCTCAGCTTCCCAGTGTTCCTGCAGTGCAGTTCTCACAGGGCAGGTGACTTTACTCAACCCCACCAGGCACGGCACGGCATGGCACGGCATGGCCCTTTACCTGCTCAGCCTTCTGAGCTTATTTTTCATATAAACGTATTTTCAAACTATTCTCTCTACCAGCTTGCAAAGAGCCCTGAATGCAAATCCTGACCAGCTTTACAGCAAGAAACAACCGCTTCTCCTCGGGGGTGGCGTCACCAGCACTGAGGTGTACCGTTTGTGCACTCCCAGGATTCACAAACAAGCCTAACTTCTGCAGTCCCCACTGGGAATCATAGAATCATAGAATCACAGGGTTGGAAGGGCCCTCTGGAGATCATCTAGTCCAACCCCCTGCCAGAGCAGGGCCACCTTAGAGCAGGTTACACAGGAACGCATCCAGGCGGGTTTGGGATGTCTCCAGAGACGGAGACTCCACCACCTCCCTGGGCAGCTTGTTCCAGTGCTCTGCCACCCTCAAGGGAAAGAAGTTCCTCCTTATGTTTAGGTTCCTCCTCATGTTTAGGGAAAACAGATGCTGGTCTCCCAGATCAAACAGCGAGCTTCTCTGCCCATCGACTGGGGCCACATGGAACCGAGCCCCCCCTCCGCACTGCCCGCAATTGGTGGTGGACCCCCACCGCGGCACCCACGCTGCCTGGTGCAAACCAGTGAGTCTGGGCTGAGGCAGGGCTCAACCTGAACAACGCACAGACAGCCGGTACCTGCCCATGGTACTTCTGTGGATGGCTCCAAGCCCTCTTGGTAACTCCTGATCCCAAGGCTGGGTGTTACTCTGTCCTCCATGGGCAGGAAGGAACACTGACCTTCTGGAGCCAGGCCACCCGCCAGCCTAAGCACCGCCTGCACTTGAATCTGCATCATACTTGCACCCACTCTGCACCCACTGCAGGGTGGGTGAGACATCCTCCACATGCCATGCCACAGTCCCTCTGAGGGGCTACCCTCTCCCCCATGTGCCGTGCCACGAGCCTCCTTCAGCCCAACATCACCAAGCCAGCAAATCCTCCTGGAGACAGGCTTGCCAATGGAAACCATCTGCCCTTGGAAGGGGTAACTTGCAGGGAGACAGATGGGTAGGGTGAGATGTTCAGAGCAGGTCTGTCTGGGGATCCAGTGGGAGATGAGGAGGCTGGCAGAGGAGGATAGTGTCAGTCCTGGATGTGTCGGACACGCTCCCTGCCCTGCAACAGGGACAAGTGCTTGCTGCCTGCATCCCCAGGGCTCTGCTGGCAGCACCTGCCCCTTCCCGCTGCTTAATCACCATTCTCTATGATAATGAGGTGACAGTTCCTTAAGGGAAACATGCCTGCTAATTAAGTTCTTAATTTGGTGACACTGTACATTTCCAGAGGCTACCTCTCTGCCTGCCTGCCTGCCTGCAAGGACATCTTGTCCTGGCCTGGCCATGGCACAGCCCTCTGCCTTTGTGCCCTGGCCCTGCCAGAGCCACAGCCCCCACTGCCCCAGGCTCTCCCCATAGAGCAGCCGCTTCCACACACCGGCACCTCGGCCATCATCCTGCTGGAGAGCAGAATGTGCTGTCTGCGGAGCAGGGACAGGCAGGGCCAAGTGCATGGGTGTGCAGGGAAGGCTCACCCGGGCTGTGCTCACTGCAGGCAGCGTTCGCTGTGGGCAGCGCTCACCACGGGCCATGCACACACACGGGCAACGTCACCGCAGGCAGGACACACACCGGCATGGTGCTCGCTGTGGGCAGCGCTCACCACCGGCCGTGCTCGTGCACGGGCTCTGTCACCACAGGCAGCACAGGCAGAGGGATGGTGCTCACTGCAGGCTGTGCGTGCAGACAGGCAGTGCTCGCCGCAAGCCACATGCAGCTGTGGACACTGCTCGTTTGGACGGTGTGTCTTTTCAGTGTTCACTCTAGGACGTGTGTGGCTGGTTTGTGTTAAGTCTTGCTCCGCTTGGCAAGGACTGGCTGATGTCTCTGGTCTGTGTCACATCAGCCCCAGGCTGTGGTGGCCAGGGTCAGGGAAGGGAAGGGCTGGCTGGCCAGGGGGGAGGGGGTCAGTGCCACGACACAGCGTGAGGGCTGCCTGCAAGAGGTGAGAAGAGGCAGCAGGCTCAGACCTGCTGCAGCTACTCCGTCGCTTCAGAGCAGGTCTGTGGAAATGACAGGAGTGCTGAGGTCTCCAGGCTGAGATGGGGGCTCTCTGCCCCTTCTGACGGCAGGTCATCAGGTGCAGGCGGTGGGGTTCACTGCACCCCACGAGGGCTTTGCACAGGCAGCACTCTCCGCCTGTCTCTCTTGGACCACTTTGAAGGGTGTAGGCATGGATCGTGGAGGAGGTTTCCACTCACAGGTCCTTGCTCCGTCACACCCCATGGCAGAAGGGCCTCCTGCTCCCTTTGCACCTATGACACTGAAAGCAGTGAGGCTGGAGTAACCTGGAGTGCTGTGTCCAGTGCTGGGCTCCCCAGCTCAAGAGGGACAAGGAATTGCTGGAGAGGGGACAGCAAAGGGCTACTAAGATGATTAAGGGACTGGAACACCTCTCCTATGAAGATAGACTAAGGGAATTAGGTCTCTTTAGCCTGGAAAAGAGGCGTATGAGGGGGGACCTAATTAACACTTATAAATACTTGAAGGGTGGGTGTCAGGAGGATGGGGCCAGGCTCTTTTCAGTGGTGCCCAGGGACAGGAGAAGAGGGAACGGGCACAAACTTGAGCATGGGAAGTTCCCCCTAAACCTGAGGAGGAACTTCTTTCCCTTGAGGGTGGCAGAGCCCTGGCCCAGGCTGCCCAGGGAGGTGGTGGAGTCTCTGTCTCTGGAGACATCCCAAACCCGCCTGGAGGCGTTCCTGTGCCCCCTGCTCCGGGTGACCCTGCTCTGGCAGGGGGTGGGACTGGGTGATCTCCTGAGGGCCCTGCCAACCCTGTGATTCTGTGATTCTATCATCTCAGCCACCTGGTGACGATGGTACCAGGAGCCTGTGGCTGGGGATATTTCTGCAGGGACTGGCTTTGGCCAAGATTTTTCATCTCCACGTTGCACCAAAGCAGCTGCCTCCCTGGTGTGGGCTGGCAGAGGACAGCAGGCAGACGAGAGGCTGCACGTGAGCCAGGGGACCAGGAGCATCTCTCTTGGGTGCCCACCTGCAGGTCAGCACGGCCCAGCATGGCATGGCCTGGTGTGCCCAGGCATCCCACAGCCACCGTGGGTAACACCGGGCTCGGGGAATGCTGCCCTGCCACCACATCCTCTGTGAGCACACAGGGCCAAGCGGGGCATGGCTGCTGGGGACCTCGCGGCAAAGCAGGAGTCACTGCATGATGTGGGACAATGTTCCCGTCACAGCCGGGCTGTGGGGTACGAGAGTCCCCGCTGCCGTGGCAGGTTGGGGAGTGCACGCGTGGTGTCTGGCAGCACATGGGCCTCCCGAGAGGGGCAGATGGCATCTCCACTTGTGTCCTGACGAGGAGGGTCACTGCCCTCCCCACAGCAGCACCCAGCCCTGGAGAGGGACGGGACCTGCTGCATGAAGCTGACGGCAGCCTCTCCCCTCCCAGCAGCGTGCTAATTAGTGAGGTGCTAAGCCCTGAATATTATTCACTGCTGTGATTACACATTCAGATAAGCACGAGTCGTGCAGTTATTGCCATGTGATTACAGCTCACTCTGGGATTAATCAGGTATCTCTCTCCCTCAAAACCCCTGTAAGTCAGTTGCAGCGATCTGCAGGCATGGAGGGCAGCTGGGGAGGGAGCTGCCAGGATGGTGCCAGAGGTGGACAGAGGTGTGGGGACCGTGATGGCGACAGGAATGGCAACAGTGATCAGGATGGGAATTGGAATGGTGCTGGGATGGACTTGGCAATGGGACTGGGACTAGGTCTTGGGCTGGGGACACGGGTAGAGATGGTAATTTTGTAAAGGGCCAGTGAGTGGGGCAGGGAGGTAGACAAACCAGAGGAGGCCAAGCACAGTTTGGCTGCAGGGAGTGATTTCACAGGCACATATTAACACAGCAGGCTGCTGTGAGACTATGCTCAGCTCATCTGATGGTGCTCAGTGTGGGGCACAACTCTGCAACTCTGGGGCTCCCAGAGTGGTGCAGGCATCCCCCTGGACATGGAGGAGCCCCTCTGAGCCAGCAGAGAGTGACCCTCCTCACCAGAGAGAGAGCAGCTATCCCACGGCCCAGGGAGCAGCACGGGTGGGTGCTCAGGACACACGGGGAGGCAGCTGGCCAGCGTGGGGCCCGGGCTGCATGTCACCCACGCAAGCACTTGGGAAGTGACATACACGGGCACTCCAGTGCTGTGGACACAGGAGGCAGGATCCTTGGCATCGCTCCCTGGGGGACAGAGGACCCTGCCTGCTGGGGTGTGCTGCCAAGGGGCAGCGAGGCACAAGGCAGGGACCTGGGGAGCTGGCGTGGCTCATGCCAGAAGATGAGCACTTGCCCCAGACCCCACTGGGGCAAAATCGCTGCTTCACACCTGTACGCCTGTCCAGGGAGGACGTCCTGCGGTCATAAGCCCAGAGCATGAAATGCCCCAGGAACCAAAGCTCTTCTGGGCTGCGGGGCAAGGGCCACCTTGGGGTAACAGCCATGGGAGAATACGTGTGCGAGGGAGGCGCTCTCTTCCCTCAGGACACCGAGACTGCAGGAAAGGAGCAACATGCCACAGCGTTGCTGAACATGATGTAACTGCCCACGGTCTGCTTGGACTGAGCCCCAGGGACAGCGTGCGCACCACAGTCTGTTGCACATGCATCAGATTGCATCCGGGCACAGTGTTACCCTCCTCACCATCTCTGGTGTAGGCACATCCTGGCATGCTCACATGGATACTAAGTGCAAAGGAGATTCAGACAGGGCACGCTGCCAAGCCTGCCTGCCCGGCTTCCTAATCCAGCAGCACTAGGCAGTCATGCCTCCGCCGGTCTCTGCCACGACTAAAGCTCTGCATGGCACCTGCTTCCAGTAAGACATAGGCAGACCCACGGCACCACCAGGCAGAGCACCCGGTGAGCACGGGGCTGTCCTGGGCACAGGCTGTGGCATACAAACCCATGAAACAATTGGGAACACAATCCTCATGTGCAGCACTCACAGATGGAGCAGGACCTGAGCCCAAGGCACCAGGAGCACACACTGCGCGCTCACACCAGCCTGACCCTGGCATCATGACACAGTGACGATGCTATGGTACTGGAAAAGCATGCACTACCACATCCAGCTCGCACCAGTTGTCTTTCTCCCCATCCCCATGAACTGATTCCTCAGGAACTCTGGTAACTTCAGGATCTCATCCTTGTCTCATGTACAATCTGTTACATAGGCCAAAAGCCTGGTTGTGATGACTCTTGCCAACATATTTCATCTTTGGTACCAAGGGCACTTGTTTAGCAGTAAAGCTTATAGGCAAAAGGCTCCTGAGGGGAATTGTGCCCATTCCTCTGGGAGCCGAGGTCACTCACCACTGTCTGCTCCAGGCACAAGCGTATCTATAAACTGCCTTTGCAGTAATGGCGAGTGAAGNGGTTCAAAGCTGGGCCAGGGGAGGGTCAGACTGGACGTGAGGAGGCATTTTTTTTACCAAGAGATTGGTTAACTCAGGAATAGCCTTCCTGGAGAGGTGGTTGATGCCCCAGGACTGTCATTGTTTAAAAGGCAGTTGGACAATGCCCTTAACAACATGCTTTAACTTTTGGCCAGCCCTGAATTGGTCAGGCAGTGGGACGGGATGATCGGTGTAGCTCCCTCCCAACTGAAATATTCTACTATCTATTCTATTCTATTCTATTCTATTCTATTCTATTCTATTCTATTCTATTCTATTCTATTCTATTCTATTCTATTCTATTCTATTCTATTCTATTCTATTCTATTCTATTCTATTCTATTCTATTCTATTCTATTCTATTCTGTTCTATGCTAGTCTATTCTATTCTATTCTATTCTGTTCTATTCTGTTCTATGCTAGTCTATTCTATTCTATTCTGTTCTGTTCTATGCTAGTCTAGTCTAGTCTATTCTGCCTGCAGATAGGCCAGTGCACCACATGGCTCGTTGCGGAGAGGGCTGCAGGAGAAGGCAGGTGGTGCCCGATGAGAGCTGTCCTGCTCTGCCTGCCCCCGTGTCTCTTCTCTTCACCAGTCCCGTCCCTGTCGCCCCGTAGTTCATCTTCCAGCACTCCCAGGGAGAGCCGGCTCACGGAGTTGCTCTCCTGGCTCCTGTCGGTGCTGGCTGCAGCCCTCGGGGCGTCAGTGGTGGGGACAGCAGGGACCGAGGCAGGCCCTGCAGTCACATCCAAGCATCCAGAGGTCTTGAGGCAGCCTCTGTGGTGTGACAGCCTTGGCGGGGGGGGGCTGGTCAGGAGAACCAACTGGCAGGTTGCAAATGAGCTCAGCAGCTGTAGGCAGAGGCTTGTTGCAGGGTGTCATCATGGGCTGGGGACACGGTGGCAGTGCGCAGTAGGTGTCTCAGGCTGCCTGGAGCGGCTCACGGCTCACGGCTCACAGCTCCAGTGCAAGCCCTGCAGCAGGATGCCAGGCCCTCATTCCCAGCCAGCACAGACGAGCTCCAGCTTTACTGCACCACTGAGAAGTCAGACATCAGAGAGAGTCACAAAGAGCTCGTGGGGCAGAGATAGCCTGCCATCTATGCCAAAGGTGTCATGGACCAGATCCCCATCCTCCCTTGCCCTGTGCTAAATCCTCTCCCCCAGCATCCTCTCCCCATGCTCAGAGTGACAGACCAGCACTCACTGTGATACATGGGACTATTACTCTGAACACCGAGGCATTAAATATTGAGCAGCAGTTAAATGCTCATTAGATAGATTTAAACATTAAGACCCAAAGAGCCATTAAATATGCAGCGTGCAGGGTGGGGGGATGTGATGATTGACTGCACACCATCTCCTTCGTGCAGAGATGCTACAAGCTTCCCAGCCCATCTGAGGTCTCTCTGCTGTAGACATGTCTGCTCCGTCTCCTGAAATGTCTCGCAGCTGCACGAAGTCGGGGAGAGACAAGCTCTGGGAAGCAGCAGGGTGTGGAAGAGCAGCTCAGCGCAATGAAGAAAAGCGCCCAGCTCTGGCACAGGGTGGCCCCAAGCAGACAGCAAGCTCCTGGCATATGGCAGGCCTCTCTGCAGGCAGCCGTGGTGGCCTCAGCGGCAGTGATGGAGCTCTGCAGGTAGCTGTGGGGCTGTGCAGGGACAGAGCCTTCCCCTAGGGACAGGGTCCTGGGAGCACTGCGTGGCACAGGGCAGGGGGACTTGTGGGCTCCCAGGCACCCTGCAAAGTTTCCTCTCTCACCACCTTACCTTGTTCTGCCCTCATGAGCACCCTGCCCTCCCCGCTCCCAGTGCCCCCTGTCCTGGTTTGAGGTGAAATCGAACCAATTTTCTAATTCGGAATTTTACTTTTTANCTGACTCCAGTCTGGGACTTTTCCTGTGTCTGCTGGTGATGCGATCGTCATCCTGGGAGCTGGATACGGTTTTGTATATATTGTATACTTTTTTTTTTTATTTTCCTTATTATTTCTTATTTTCCTTATTTATTTTTTTTATTTTCTTTCATTAAAGTAGTTCAGTTCTTTTTCTAAACTCGTAAATCTCTTTATCTCTTCCTCTCCTCTCCAAGGAGAGAGGGGGGGGAGGGCCATCTGTCGTTCCGATTGGCCAATTCAGCCAAAACCACGACACCCCCCAAAATCACCAGCACTCCAAATGCACTCCAACAGTCTTACGAGCTCTGCCCTGACTCCTCGGCCACTGCTGCAGCACTTGGGTCCAGGCATCCACCACCCCAGCCCTGAGTCACAAGGACACAGGGGCTCCCACAGCCTGTGTGATCCTGCTGCAGGGAGCAGTGCAGAGGGATTTCTGGATGCTCTGGACTGCAGCCCCAGAACTGGCTGAGGCCTCACATGTCCCCAGCCCCCCTGCAGGATACACTGTCTGGGGGCACAGCTCACCCTCCAGCTCCAGGCAGAACAACCAGCGGCATCAAGCAGCGTCCCCAGCCCCGTTACACAGCCGGGAGAGTGGGAGGGAAAGGGCCCTGCGTGGCCTGGCTGGCTACACATGGAGGGGCACCAGTGGGTTTTGGAGAGGGGCATTAGCAAAGGGGAAAAGTTGTGCTGCCAGAAGCAGTTTCTTCCCCTGTAACAACTTTCCCTTAACATGTTGTCCTATAGCCTGCTCTCTCCAAGGCATTCTTGGTCTGCCACTTTTCCCGAGCCCACTCCTCTCCCCTCATGTGTTGTGTCCCCTCCTCACTGCTTGGATCACCCACCGTGCATAACCTCAGCCCTCAGGAGGGCCCTAATTGCCTCCTGCAGCAAAAAGCTGCATTTGGCTCCCATTTGGGAAAAATACCAATTTCCCACGTTAGTTTGGTTGGCACTGAGACTATCCTGCTTTGTTCCTGATGGGCCACAGCAAAGCCAGCATCGTCCTGCAGTCTACTTCCTCCCTCTGCTCCTACTCACTCATCTGCACTCCCAATCTGCTTTGCAGGAAAAGCATCTTCTTGCATGACATGCAACCTGATTTATTTAAAGAACAGTCACAAATTATTTCTGCTGGAGCCCTAGTTCCAGCCTGTGCCTGTGCTTTGTGTTTGAAGGCCTGCTGTCAGCGCATCCTCCCCATCACCTGGCAATGGGAAGGCCATTCCAGGGCTGCATGGAGCTGCACAGGTTCAGGCAGGGAGGCAGGACAGGGTGAGGAAGAATGGTGGGACATCATCTGAGCTTGGTTTGCACAGCCACAAGAATGCAAATTATGGAGGTAGGAACAAGGCGCTCTCTGTGTGTGTGTTGAGGGACCTCTTGAGATTGCAAAAGGGTAGTGTCCCTCCAGTGCCGTGAGTTCACAGGGGAATGGGGGGAAGGTCTTGGGCGATGGGACTGCTTTTCCTGGGAAGGTGACCTATTTTGTGGTCCAGGGAAGGACAGCTGGGTCTCCTCTGTGGCACAGCCCTCTAGAAGCGTAGCCACAGCTTCTGCCGCTCACTTCCCAGCTTCCCAGCGAGGACCATGTGGGGACAAGTGTCTGTCACGCTCCTAAGGCAGCCCAGAGGGTGGTGGGGCAGGGCTGATGCTGCAGCACCTGGGGCAGAGGAAATGTCACCTCAATGCCAGCTGCACCCCCGCTGTCCAGGCACCGGACAAACAGATGCTCCAAGCAGCTTTGGGGGACCCTGGTCCCTAGGATGTGGCAGTGCCCACCTGGGCAGCCACGGTGGGAGGAGGCAGGTCCCCACACACTGGGTTGAGCGCCCTGTGTTGGAAAGAGAGAGGCCAGGAGCATGGCCAGAGCCTCCTGCTGCCCCCAGCTCCTGGCAGGCACGTCCGTGCTGGCACAGGGCAGCAGCCTCTAAGGACAGGGACAGGCATGGGCCAGGGAGCATGGCATGGCCTATGGCAAGCCCCATGGCCGCCGGCCTCAGCCTCCCCCTTACCGTCACCCGCCCGACCCAGCTGCAGGGCCACAGGACGGGCAGCACCACGGCTTCCCAGCCCACAGCCGGAGAAGTGGCAGAGTCACGGGAGGTCATCCTCCCCCCCTGCTCTGCCCTGGTGAGGCCGCATCTGGAGACCTGTGTCCAGTGCTGGGCTCCTCGGTTCAAGGAGGACAAGGAACTGCTGGAGAGAGTCCAGCGGAGGCTATGAAGATGATCAAGGGATGGCGCATCTCTCTTATGAGGAAAGGCTGAGAGTCCTGGGGCTGTTCAGCCTGGAGAAGAGAAGACTGAGAGGGGATCTCACCGATGCTCATCAATAGCTAAAGGGTGGGAGTCAAGAGGATGGGGTCAGACTCTTCTCAGTGGTGCCTGGTGACAGGACAAGGGCCAATGGGCACAAGCTGGAACACGGGAAATTCCATCTCAACATGAGGAAAAACTTTACTGCGAGGGTGCCAGAGCACTGGCACAGGCTGCACAGAGAGGCTGTGGAGTCTCCTTCTCTGGAGATATCCAAAACCCACCTGGACTTGTTCCTGTCCATCCTGCTCTGGGTGACAGGGGGATTGGACTAGATGATCTCTGAAGGTCCCTTCCAACCCCCACCATTCTATGGTTCTATGATACCGAAGCCATTCTGAGCGGGGCTGCGAGAGCCGTAACAGCGTGGGTGGCCTGCAGTGAGCCAGTCCCTGCCATGCGGTTTGAGATTTTCCAGGAGCTCCTTGTTCATCCATGCAGGCCGCCTGACATTTTTGCCCAAATTCCTCTTTGTTGGAATGCATCGCTCCTGAGTTGGAGATCCCCCTTCGCTCCAGGGCTTTATTCTACAGTACTCTACCAAGCAGATCCTTGAAGAGGCCAAAGTCTGCTCTCCTGAACTCCAGGGCAGTGTGCCCACCTCGTCACCCTAATGGCCTTGAACACCAGCATCTCATAGTCACTGCAGCCAAGGCTGCCTTTGAGCTTAACGGTCCCCAACAGCCCCTCTGTTGGTGAGAACAAGGTCTAGCATGCCACCTCTCCTCGTTGGCTCCTCTATCACTTGGAGAAGGAAGTTATCATCACAGCATTCCAGGAATGTCCTGGATTGCTTATACCCAGCTGTGTTGTCACTCCAACAGATATTGGGGTGGTTGATGTCCACCATGATGTCCTCACCTCCATCCCTGGAA
>VXBO01013838.1:0-15735 GCA_013400135.1 Rhinoptilus africanus | reverse complement strand
GAAGGAAGGAAGGAAGATTGACAGCAAGATATTAAAGACTGAGTTGTAACCCCAGAAATAAACTGCAGGTTCGAGGTAGTAACCTCTTGTAACTATTATTTTTCCTGTGATAATCATATAAGGGCTTTAAGTGTTAATATTATTGCATTTAAACCATTGATTGTTAGTCTATCTTTGTTGCAAATGTCGACAACAATTGTTGGTCTATATTTTTTGCCAATTTTTGACTAGGTCACTAATTGTTGCCAATAATCCTTGGACTATTAAAACATGAATGAAGCTATCAGTAAATTCTTGGCTCTCTATATAAGGTGTGTTCCCCTTGTTTGTTCATGATAAGGAAGGAAATTAAATTAAATAATAGCTCACAAATATATTGCAAAAATTGGATTCATACTTGCCTGTTTTTTAAGGAAGTGGAATTATCTTTGTTTTTCAGACCTGGTAATTGTGCATAGTGTAATACAGGACCATTTTTTCTATAAATATTTATAATTACTTTTAACACCTTGAGAGAACATGTTTGAAAGTGAGTTGTTGAGCTAATTAGATAGCAATGCCATTAAGTCCTTGAGGGTGTGCCACAGCCCTGCTAAGGACATACTTGAGTCAAACCAGCTCTAATTGTGCAGTTTCCCTATCATTCCCGTCTTAGCAACGTTGCGTCTCTCTGCTTTCACCTTTCTTATCTTGCTTGGCTTTTGCTTGTGAGCTGCCGGGCAGCTCAGCCGTGCTCTCATGCAAGAGAGCCAGGCACACCGCTGCACTGTATCAAACAGTCGCTGGCTACCAAGGGCAATATTTTTCTCCTGTGTGTAGTAGAAAGGGGTTAACACTGGCGATATTTGACCACTGTCAAACTGGAGCTTTGCATGGAAAAATCATGGCAGCTTCTGGGACTGTTTAAAAAAACAGGCAAACAAACCCTCAAAACCCCCCAAAAAACATTTTCATTAGGAATAAATGCCTATAAATTTAGTTAATTGAAGGCTTTAGCTACCTGAAATTGTGCATGCTGTCTAATAGTCAAGACTTTTACTTGTTCTGCAACTTTGGCAGTTTGAGGCATTAAATAGCGCATGAAAGAGTTAAGCTCTGTAGTGTGATTGCAAGAATAGCTTTAAGTAGACATTAATTTGTTTACAAATCTTTTCTTTACACATAGAGAGAAGTTTGGTTAGTGCAATGCTTGATCCTTCATATTAAAACCTCATGTTCTAATGCATGCATGTTTTTGTTTGACATCAGTCATTGCAGACTACTTATATCCCTCAGGCAAAGTAGGAAAGGATTTTCTCTATAAACATCAGTTTGTAATGGTGATGAAAGGCACAGGAACTGATCACCACATCTACGACTGTTAGAGGTATGTGCTGTTTGCTAATGACTAGTTTTTGATGAGACTGTCTAATTGCTGCCTGAGATAAGGCAACAGTACAACTTTGCCAAGGACCAACAATGGCCCAACTCTTGTGGTTTGTTTAAGTTTGGTATCAATAGTTATGGGTGGGGTTTTTCTAGGGCTATAAAGTTCATTTGCTTTTTCAGATGTAAAACGTTTGCTGAGTGATACTTGTGGCCAGGTTTTGTTGACTGACATCTTTCTTCTAAGCTCAGGTGCAGTCATCTTCTTATGTACAAAATAATGTAATGGATTGCTATGCGGGCAAATAATATTGTCTTAATACTCGATCTTCTCTTCCACTTGAGGAAGTTACCTATTGAAAAAATTGCTCATCTTTTTTAAAAAGTCAATTAATTACTTTAGTTCTCACTTCAAATACCTAACTTTTAGTCTCTTCAACTGTTAATGCCAGTTTCTGAAGCCTTAGCACCTCTAAGTGTGTTCTTTTGTTTGAAACTCATTTTCCCACTAGTTCTGCTGCTAAATTTGCTTTAAATGTCTCTACCTCACCTATGTTCCCTTTAAAGAAGTACTCACACATTTACCCGAAAGCTCATCTTTCTTTCGGATGGGATAGCCTTTCCTCTTGATATGCTTGAGGTATCTTCCTGCTGCCTTAAGTTCCTGAGGGTAGAACTGCAGTGGAAAGGGTCATTTCAAGCACTGAAAGAAATAAAAGTTTTCATGTCAAGGTGAACAGCATGTGAATTCCTCCCTGTTCTCTCCGCATCAGTCTAGTGAGGTGCCTCAGGCACTCTCTGTTGGGGAACAGACCTGTCGTTATTCATTACAGCTCTTGGAAACCTTCCAACTAAGGACTAAAGCAAAGCAAATCTTTGTCAAGTACAAACAAGCTCTGCAGAAATAAAGTGGGTGCCTCATTTGTGAAGCATATCTTGGGAGAAATCAACAGCGCCACATCTTTTTCCATGAGTACCTTGCTTTGGGTGAGGGTCTGGGGCTCCTGTTGCATAGACCTCCAGCAATGACAGCAAAAACCCTCTCCCCTTCTGCTCAGAGAGTTCTAATCCTCAAAGGAATAGCTAGTGCGGATTCCTAGTCAGCCTCTTCCGGGGAGTGTGTTTGGATGATAGTGAACAAGGGCCAAAGCTAAATTTGGGCGTGAAGCAGAAAGTTGCCAGTAAGGAGCTGTTCAAGAACATAACTATACCCATGCAATCTGTTTAATTTTTTTTTTTCCTCTAAGAACCTGGAGGGCCATCCTTACCAGCATGGTGTCACTCCCATGTCTCTTGTCTTGCACTAGTCTAGCAATTACATTCTCTGTATTGTAGCTGTTATGCCATGTAATGTCTCCTGGATGATATCCATGTGTAGATGGAGACAGTGAGGACTCACCTGTGAGATCTGCAAGGTGGAAAAGGGATGTGGGAGGAAACACCCATTAAGCTCTTGACAAACCTTTAGAAATGTCTCTCTGCAAACAACAACCCATTTTCAATCTCTGATGAGGAAGATACCAGGAAGGTACATTGGTACTGGGATGTGGTGAAACATTTAGCCAGCACTGAAGAAAGGCCCTGGACAAATAGTGAGGGATAATGTTTGGCTGGGGTGTGTCCAGACCATTCATCACTTCAACAGTGTGCTTTTGTTGTCTACCACTTATTAATTCCCAGACTGCTTTAGTAGGTCTCTGCCCCTTTTTCTACATCAACTTGTGATCCCTCTCTTCTCTGACTGACACAAGTGGTCTGACGTCCAAAACCACTCATGGCAGTAGGTCACTGCAGACATGCAAGCAGTTAAGTTGTAGGATAGTGGAAATGGAGGGCATGATGCTCCAACTCTTGGCCAATGCATCACCCAAAGGCAAGGTCTTTGTCAGGCATATGCATATGTAGGCTGGTCATGAATGAAATGAACTTTCCTGAGGCTGGAGAGACTTTGTAGGAGGTCCTTGTGTCTTAACTGACCCTTTTCTATGTGAATGGGAATCTTCAATTAGGCTGTATTGCATGCAAAATGAACATAGTCCTTCACAAGGATGTTTTGCCCTGAAAAGAAGCCAAAGAGTTTCTCCCAGCAGAAGAGCAAATAGCTCCTCAGATGCTCATCCATATTCTTCTTCCAGAAATCCTGTATGGATAATCCACCACAGCCTAGAATTGCCAGGGCAGAAACCTAGGGATGAATGGCTATGGACACAAGCTCCAAATCCTGTTGGAGCAGAGACCTGGAAGTGTTCAAACTCCAAAACTTCACTTCACTGCATGTCATCACCAGGTACTTTGACAGATCATAGAAAGGTTAGGTTGGAAGGGACCTTAAACACCATCTAGTTCCAACCCCCTGCCCTGGGCAGGGACACCTCCCACCAGCCCAGGCTGCTCCAAGCCCCGTCCAACCTGGCCTTGAACCCCTCCAGGGATGGGGCAGCCACAGCTTCTCTGGGCAACCCAAGCCAGGGTCTCATCACCATCATAGTGAAAAATGTCTTCCTGATATCTAATCTAATCTTCCCTCTTCCAGTTTGAAGTCATTACCTCTCATCCTACCACTACATGCCCTCGTAAAAAGTCCTTCTCCAACTTTCCTGTAGGCCCCCTTCAGATACTGGAAGGGTCTCTAAGTTCTCCCTGGAGCCATCTCTTTCCCAGGCAGAACACCACCAGCTCTCTCAGCCTGTCCTCACAGCAGAGGTGCTCCAGGCCTCTGATCATCTTTGTGGCCCTCCTCTGGACCAGCCTCAACAGGTCCATATCCAGGTACAGCTCATTTTTCCAACTTCCCTTGTCAGCATATTTACACATGTACGTGGGTTTTGGCATCAAAAAAGTAACGGTGAGACACACAAAGTTGTCATAATTTTTGGTACTAAGGGCTTTATTGAGGCGGGTAAGATAATTCCAAAAGCACATTTGATCACAGAACAATAGACACTATACAAAATTCATGCTTTATAGAAAATAATGTTTACTATCCTCACCATCAGGGATGTGCAGTTGTAGTGACTGAAACTGAACAGTTCATAAAGGAAACTGCTCATCTCTAGGGAAAACATGCCATTTGCCAGAGATAATACAAAAACTTCCCATATCCTGTAGAAGGAAAAGGAGGCTCTTCTTGGTTTCCAAATCCATAAGAATCAGAAGCATTGACGCAAGTAGGGCTTACTTTTTGGCTCTCACCAAACTCGACCGAGGTCACAACTCCCTCTGGAGGGATGACACTGTCTTGCATGGAGTATTTTGTCAGACACAACAGCATGAGTTTCTGTTTGACTTCCCTTCTCCCTCCCCTTTCACTTGCTAAAACTCCCCCCCAGCACTGCGTGCACGTTTTCATTGAGGGGAATCTTTTAATTTTTTTTTGTTTTTTCATAGAAATATCTTCAGAAGAGTGCAAGATTTCCAGCGGGGGGAGATTTTATGCAAAATATTTAACATTTATTTACAATGCTGTCAGTTTGGGAAGGGCACATATTTTATCTTCTAATATCAAGACAGGTGAGGCCATAGATGCCAGATTGCTAGTAGGAACGCTTTTTTCTCCCCAAAGAGACCTCCTCCAACACATCTGTATAAATTGTATCTATTTAATTATTTCCTTTTTTATTTTATTATTATTATTTCCTTTAAGTAATTTACTTTTTTCTAAATTCATGAAGCTCATTATCTCTCTTCTTCCTCTCCTTGGAGCGAGAGGTGGGGGAGAGCATCTGTTGTCTTGTCATTGGCCAATCTGTCCCAAACTATGATATCATCCAATGTCAAGCAACTACTGTCACCTAGCAAAACCTAATATTCTTTTGTCTCCTTTTCTCCTTGTTCCTCACCAAGTTTTGTCCTTATATTAAAAGTAGTTTGGGATGGGAGACTCCCCTGCTTTATCTCCCGATCTTCTAAACCTGCTCCTGCCCAACACTTCGGAGCATGGCTAAGGCAAACATCAGGTAACTACTGCAATGGTAAAACAATGCATTTTTTACACCACAGTCAATAACAGTCATTCTTTTTTCTAGTGATTATTCTGCTTTTAGATTAACTGTAATTTATTGGCCAGCCCTATTAGTATCTTGAGGTTCATTTTTCATGGTATTATAGAAAGTTTCTGCTGTTTAAAGTTTTCTAAGGACTCTTTACACTTCTTTTTAATTATCGGAGATTAATTCACCACAGATAGTATTAATCCCTAGCCCCACCCATTTTTATTTTCTTCCACTCTCACTGTACTGCATTGCAAAGCTAACCTTTGGAAATAAAAGGATTAGTTTTATGGTCAGGATTGCAGTGGCTGAGAGGGTCCAAAGGTACCAGCAGCCTTCTGAGCATTGCCAACTGATGCAAGCACCTGCATGCAGATTTCTTCAAGGGCAGCTGCGTTTCTGGAAATCCAGGTTTGTGTTCCTCTCTGTCAAAGCAACCCTTTATTTGACTGCTTCTGTAGGGAAGAGCTCTGAATATTTTCTTACCGCCCTGTTTACTGGGAGGTTTTATGTTGCGTTGGCTTGGGTGTCATCCTGAAGATCTGGGAATTATCTTTGCAGAGCTCTGCTTTGTGCACATTTTTGCCTGGTGAACTGCTGCTTGGGAGAGAAAGAAAAACCACACACATAGCTTTATAACTATCTATCCTGAAGCCATGCTTACTGTTAGATCGGCTTTGGGACTGAGGAGGGTCAGATTTAGTGGAGAGAAAGCCATGCTGTGAGAGTGAGATGTGGATGTACAGACCATTTGGAAAGCCCCAGACGAGCATGGATATCATGTAATGGGCACAGATCCCTAACTCTAACTCTCCATTTTGTTTTGGTTTGTTTTTTTTTCTTCCTATGGTATAATGTATTACTTTAATTTTTGTTGTTCGTCTTTCTCTTTGCCCCTGCTTGAAACTGCCGTGCTCAGTGTGCAGCGTTTTTGTTCCCGTTCAGGGTGTTTGTTGCAGACTTTTTTTGCTACAGTGTTGGCATTACATTCTCAACAAAGTACCTGGCAGGCACTATAAGACTTGCTGTTTGTTTTCGTGGCTTTTTTTCCTGCGTGTTTTGCAATAAGTTGTGCTTTTTCTATTCTGTTTTTTCCTTTCCTATTTCCTTGAACCTCAAGCATCTCAGTTCTTGTAGCTCTATCAGACTCAACTATGATACAAAACCAAAGTGGAACAATTTCTCCAGTTCTCTTGGCAGCAGAGGAAGACCTGAAGATGGTGTGTGAAGCCTCAAAAAAAGAGGAAATTCTGAAAACAAATAAAAAATATGTCAAAAATCTCACATTCTTAATGGCTATAGGAATAGACTAAATTGTGCATCAAAAAGAAAAGAAGTGGGACTCATACAATATGTCATTAGCTAGTTAAGTGTTATGCTTCCAACATAATTTAGTTTCCTGGTCACCCTTTACTAGAAGTGAATTAAAACAGCCACCTCTGCATCATGGTATATTTTCTCCTGCTATTAATGTATGTGTTGAGAAATTTTTAGTTGCCGTAGTTATTAAGACCAGTAAAAACTCTGAAAATCCTTTGGGAAGTTTGGATGGCCCTTAACTAATGAAAGGTTCCATTTTGCATTGCTGAAAAAAAAAAAAAAAAGAAAAATGTGTGTGGTGGGGAGGAGAGAAGCAAATCCATGATCTACCCAGACATGTGGTGCGGAGATTATTGTGTCAAAGTCAAAGGAAAATCTTTCTCTTTTTTTCTTTTTTTTTTTTTATTGTGATTTTAAAAAAGTTTATTTTTGCTGTTGCCAAAGTAAAACATTTCTATGTGAGCTGAAGCATTATGAGCATTTATGTTTATCATGAGTATTAATATTTGAGTTAAATTTTATATCTATTATGAATATTATTTTTATTATGAGTATTTATTTGTGGAGTCTCCTTCTCTGGAGATATTCTAAGACCACCTGGATGCATTCCGGTCCAACCTGCTCTAGGTGACCCTGCTTTGGCAAGGGATTGGACTGGAAGATCTCCAAAGGTCCTTTCCAACCCCTACAATTCTGTGATTCTGATTATAGTTATATTTATATACAATTTTAAATCTATACTGTAAAGAGAGAGAAAAAGCGTGGCTTTGGTTATATAAATCTTGTAAACTTCTGCTTTAAAATTCTGGTTAATTTAGAAACTTTTATTTCTACTTTTATTACACATATTTAAGGGAAAAAATGGTTAAAGTATTTCTAAATTGAATATTTAATTTAGAAAATAGTAATGTATCTTTTTCTTTTTTTTTTTTAAGGCAAAATTTTTGTTCTGGGCTTTTCCACCTCATGTTGTCTTTGCCTTTTACCTCCAAGGAACCATCTCAGGTCCTGTTACTGACACTACTACTGAGCCAGCTCAGGAATTGTTCACTTCATGATAAATAACTAGTGTTGGAGTTTCTCCCTACAGACAATGAGAACAATTTTAGGACTTCTTTGGCTGTTGGATCTCTCCCCAGGTTCATCCGGGGTGCAGCTGGGCCTGTGGCAACAAGATGTTGGAATGAACCTGGGTATGATATAACTCAACTGTGAAGGACCCCATGTCATTTATTTTGCATTCAAACATAGATTTTTGGTCTTCACGTAGGTATGGGGGTCTCGGTGCAGCTGACAGCGGTCGTCTTCATCTTGATATTGGTATCTACACACCATCTCACTGCAGGTAATTTTGGTCTGTAAAGGATTCATTTCACTCTGTACTTAATCCACTTTAGAGACTACAAATAGTTTTGAACTGATGCCCCCTGTCCTGGTTCTGGCAGGGGTAGGGTTAATTCTCCCCAGGCTCTGGCAAGGACACAGGTATTCCATCCCCTGTGAGCCATGCCCAGGCAGCAGCCAGGAGCTGCGGGGGGAGGGGTCACGAAATCAATGCTTGGCAAAAGTATCCCCCCGCTCTTTCCCCCATAGACTGGGTGTGATTATTAGTAAATTATGAGAGACAGTGCGCAAGGTACAGACAGGACAGCGACACCGCATAAACACCCCAAAATTACTGTCTGAACGGTGATGTTATCACATCGTAAACTGATATCACACAGGTCAGCAAAACGATAATCCTGATCCGTCTCCCAGAGGTGATAAACAGCATTGTGGGGAGTACAAAAATCGTATAGGAATTTACATAACACAGCCACGAGAACAAAAGCAGCATGGTGACCAGCGACTGTTTACCTAAAATAATACATGCGCACAACAAATTTGTTTTAACAAGCTCTAGTTGGATTTGTTGTTATCTCAACCCTTTGAGCCCCACTTTGGGCACCAAAAAGGACTGTCTTGGTTTGGCCTCAGACAGCAACAAAGAACCATGTGCCGCCCTCTCAAAGCTTCCCCCCAACAGATCAGAAGGAAAAGGCAAAACTCGTGCATTGAGACAAAGGCAGTCTAACAGAACAGCAAGGGGAACAAGAAAACAACAACGATAATGTGGACTGGGGAATACACAAACATGAACAGCTCGCTGACTCAACCTGGGATGCCCCAGCCCCATGACTTTGTGCCCCCCTCCTCTGGCAGCTCAGACTGGGCATAGCTCCCATGGGATGGAAAACCTGTGTCCCTGACAGAGCCTGTGGAGAATTAACCGTATCCCTGCTGGAACCAGGACAATGCTTTTCTTCATCCTCAAACTTGCAGCTGCTGCGACTGGTCAGAACTGTGGGAGGATGTGCTAATGCCATGGGGTAATGGCTGCAATTTCAGTGGGGAAAGCTCTTGCAGAGCATTATACTTCCAAATTTCTCACAGATTCTTTCCCCTTCCACCACCGTGATTGCTGAGCAGAGTTCAGCCATTTGTCTCTCTCTTCTGTAGGTGATGACCATGATCCGCTGCTTGTCTTGGATGGTTATGAGGGTGACAGTATTCGACTCAAATGTTTCTCTGAGAGGTTGTCTTCTGAAGTCCAGGTGTTGTGGACAGATGGTAGAGGAGGTAATCTCACTGGGACTCCTCTCACCACCGACACTGTCACTGCTAATGCCAGCAGCTCCATCATTCTGAAACCAGGATCTGGAAACTCTGTATCCTGCAAAATAATTGATAAACTGCTGAAAAAGTCGACAGAATCTTCAGTTGTCATTGCGAGTAAGTGTAAGCTTGTGTCCCTGTGTCCTGAGTGGAAAAATAGTGAGCTGATGCATACAGAGCAGATTGCCCCAGGAACATAACTTTCTAGGGGAATAGAATAATCTATTTCCACAGAAGTTTTCTTCTGTGGTATTTCTTGGTCTTTGCACTGAACCACCATTAGTTTCCAGGGAGAACTCCCAAACATTGTCAAAATATTAATCATAAAAACACCCTTCCATGGGTGTAATACCATCTGGGGAAAATGAAATCTCGTTATCAAGTGGTGCTTATTCTCACTTGCAGGGATGGAAGGTGCTGTTCCATCTGTCTCTGGTTTTCTCTCATTTTCTTCCACTTCTGTTTCCATTACTATAACGTCTAGTAATCTGCTCCGTTTTATTCTATTCTAACACAGTGGTTCACACGAATCGCTGATGGCGCTTTGTAAAATAATCCAGGGATGTAAAAGTCCCAGTGAACTGCTCCTACAGGTGTCTGGGAGTGAAAGTTAGGTCCAAATTAGTTTTCTTTCACTTTAGGCAAGTAATTAAAGTTGATTATTCAAGGAAATGTATAACTAATAATCTGAAATAATTTGCAGATGTCTTCTTTCCTACCACCTCCCCTTGGCTGGCGGCTTTTATCGTGATCCTGCTCTTGGGCATATTCCTGGTTATCGCAGCAATTTATAAACTCAGAAGTAAGTTCCACTTTTAATGTTAAAGTGATGAATGCGTCATAGAAAGGCAACGTCTTGGTGTCCAGAATTATCTGGGGAGGAGGGTACAGGATAATGAACAATCAGATTCTCCATCTGTGGATTTTACTGTATTTTTGCTTTCTTTGTATATTTGTTTTTAGGCATCTCTTAACTACTCCAACATCTTAGGGTATAAACCTGTACAATCACATTTGCCAATATGAATTGACATATTACTATAGTGAAATTATTGTTGCAAGTTAATCTCATTATTGAAATAAGCAATTCTTGCAAATAACTGAAGTATGTTTGTGTGGCTTAATTGGCTTAATTTATTTGTAACTCATTTTATTGCTTTATAAGCTATTTTCTAACTAAGACAGTTCTACAACAGAGATCTGTTGCCAAGTCTGCATTTCTTCTGCTTTCAGCATTGCTGGTTTTATTCATTAAGTTCTGTATGATTCCTCTTTTTTTTTTAATGAAAGTTATAAGTATATGCAAATCAAGATATTTTGAAAATAAATTGCTTCCGTAACAAGTATGACCATCATGAAATGCGAAGTTTTATTTGAAAACATATAAGCAAGAAGAAAGTATTATAACATTTTCCTTCTCCCTGTCTCTCTCTTCTCTCTCTCAGACAACAATAAGACAACTACTCGTGAAAGTAAGTCATATTATTATCATATTTAAAGGTCATATTAATACTATATTTCATCATGAACATCTTGAAAGATATACGCAACAGTAGAAAGTCCAGTGGTAGAAACCATGGGGCTAAATAGTTGTACTCCTGAGGTTGTTTTCTGACACAGACTTCAAAAGATGGGGACTTTGGTTGACCTTACCTACCTGTAGGCCCCAGCGAGGGTGTCTTCGGGGAGTAAGTCACCTTACGTTCAGCCAACACAGAAAGCCTGTCCCGCTGCTAATGCTTGTTCTTGATGAGAAATAAGGGAATCCTTGCATCCCATTTAACCATGTCTTTTCTGCCTGCAAATGTTGAAATAAGTGGTAAAAAGCTTTTAGTATGGGTCACCTTTTGTGCAAAAGTTTTCACAGGTTTTCTTGCCCCTGAGCAATTTCTCTAAAACTTTGCTATTTCCAGAGAAGGGATCTTTTGACAGTCCCCAAGGTGTCGTGTCCAGGCTCCTTAAAGCAGTAGAACAATTCTTAGTGCTGTACTGCAAAAAAAGTGATTAAAACCCTCTTCAAAACCCAAATACCATGTTGGAGTGTGGTTAAAGCTGCCACATGGATGTGATTGAGCAGGGCATAGAAGGCAGTGTGTTCAGCTTGTCCACAGATAAATTTTTCCCTACCAAGAACGACTCCACCTTTCAGTAGGTGCAAAACTTTCAGTGCAAAATTTTCATTACAAAATTTTTTTTCATGTGAAAACTGGAGGAACCTATAAAACATTTCAGGAGTAACTGAGGGAACTGGGGTTGTTTAGCCTGGAGAAGAGGGGGCTGAGGGGAGCCCTCATCACCCTCTACAACTACCTGAAAGGAGGTTTTAGAGAGATGGGGGCTGAGCTCTTCTCCCTGGGGACAAGGGATATGGACAAGAGGAAATGGGTTCAAGTTATGTCAGGGCAGGTTTAGATTGGATATCAGGAAATATTTTTACACTGAAAGGGTTATTAAACATTGGAATAGGCTGCCCAGGGAGGGGGTGGATTCAGCATCCCTGGAGGTGTTTAAGAAAAGGGTAGATGAGGTGCTTAGGGAATGGTTTAGAAGGGGTTTTGTCAAGGGGGGTTAATGGTTGGACTTGATGATCTTAAAGGTCCCTTCCAACCTCACTGATTCTATGTTTCTATGATTCTATTTTTTCTAGATTTTTTTTTTTTTTAAGTCTTAGGTAAAAGACAAAACTATATAGCTTCTTTTCGATAGCTTGCATCTTTCAGCTCCCACCAGCAATGAAGAAAATCACGATGCAGTTCAGCGGAGGAACTCAGCTTATGCCTCTGAACTGTATAAGGAGATTATTTACTCTCTAATGACTACAGAAACAATTAAAAAAAAAAAAGTAAAAAAGTAATTTTCCTCAGCTAATGGTAGCCTTTGTAAACTTCTGGAGAATCCAACATATTCTGCTTGAAAAATGCCACAGGCTAGGAAGTTATTTTCATTTGTTAAAATGAAAACCTGATTGTCTGAATATTTACATCAATTTCTGAACAGTTTTATCTTCAGGATGAGATTTTAATTTTTTTTCTTAATGACTTTCAACTTAGAGCAGAAAAGTAGAATATATCTAATTGCTGTTTTATACTGGTGGTAACTCTAAAGTAAAGAAAGTGTCCCTTTGCCATAATTGAGGGAGTGAACTGCTACCTGTTAATTGAACTTAGAAAACTGCATATAAACAACAAAAAAAATTGTAATTAAACAAGATAAAAATATGTGGGAACTAATCTATGGAGACTTTTATTAAAATTCACATCCAGGCATCCCTGAAACCCTTCTCATCCATTTCTCAGACTTTTGTTATCTGTCAGATGATAACTCCTGAAGTAAAACTGAGCACGTGCTAAATTATCAGAGAACAACCAAAAAAATCTTTTTGCTGTCAAGATGCTGGAATGCTGGCACATGTTGCCCTGGAGAGACTGCAAAATCCCCAATCTTGAAGACATTCAAAACCCAACTGGACACAGCCCTGGGCCAGCCCTGCTCGAGCAGGGTAGGTGGGCTAAATGGATCTCAAAATGTCCCCTTCCAACCTCAGCTCTTCGGTGACTCTGTAAAAAACATTCTAGCTGCTGGACCCTAAATGGCTGAGAGTCACGGTGTGATTTATGCTGGATCTCTAGTACTTTTGTTTCTAATGTTGCAACAAAATGGCTTAACTTGAGGAAACGAGGTTTTCATTTTTGTTTCAGCCAATGCCTGTACTAAACTTGTTTAAACTGGTTGTATAAAAAATATTTTACTTTTGAAGTCTAGTTACCTAGTATTCAAAAAAAACCATAATTANCCCCTCCCTCGCCCTGCTGGCCACACTTCTTTTGATGCAGCCCAGGATGCGGTTGGCTTTCTGGGCTGCAAGTGCACATTGCCGGCTCATGTTGAGCTTCTCATCCACCAGCACGCCCAAGTATATAAACATTTATATACATATATAGTCCAATAGGAACCTGGCTGGTATGAGAATTAGTGTGTCCAGCAAGACTAGGGCAGTGATCATCCCCCTTCCCCCTGTACTCAGCACTGGTGAGAGCACACCTTAAATACCATGTCCAGTTTTGGGCCCCCCACTACAGGAAAGACATTGAGGTGCTGGAGCGGGTTCAGAGAAGGGCAATGGAACAGGCGAAGAGTCTGGCGAGCAAATCTTATGAGGAGCAGCTGAGGGAGCTGGGGTTGTTTATCCTGGAGAAAAGGAGGCTGAGGGGAGACCTTATTGCTCTCTACAACTACTTGAAAAGAGGGTGTAGGGAGATCTGATTCTATCTCTTCTCTAAAATAACGAGTGATAGGACAGCAGGACAGAGGCTCAGGTTGCACCAGGGGAGGTTTAGGATGGATATTAGGAAAAATTTCTTCACAGAACAGGAACGTCAGAACAGGCTGCCCAGGGAAATCGCTGAAATCCCTGAAGGCACTTAAAAGACATGTAGATGTGGTGCTGAGGGACATGGTTTAGTGGTGGACTTGGCAGTGCTGGGTTAATGGTTGGACTCAATGATCTTACTGGTCTTTTCCAACCTAAATGATTTTATGATTCTATACAAATTGTGGGTTAATCTCTTCTGTGTAGTGTTTAAAACTGGATGTTTAAGTGCTTGAAGAATTATTTTGGGGATACAAAAATATTTCTCTGTTCACAGAAAAGGCACAAAAGGCATTTCAAAAAGGTAAGTGTAACACATTTTTTTGTCACTGATTTCTCTCTCTCACCCTTCAGAACCAAATAAAAGCTGAGCTCAGGAAATATTAGTGACTCTTGCTTTTATAAAATAAAATAATAAAAAATCATTGTTATACCTTTTATATTGAACATTTAAAGACAGTTGATGCCTACTGCAAGGTAGAGAACTAATTTAATGGGGAAGTTTGATGTCTGGCTGGTATTTTTTTGCTCATTATTTGAGCTCGCAAGTTGTTCTGTTGGTTAATTTGGATAAGTTAATATGTTCTTACTTTGGGATCATGGTTCATGCTGAATTTCAGTCTGTGATAAAAAAAAAAATTAAGCTTTAGAGTCTGAAAAATAAAATGAAAAATAGTTTCTGATCTTTTTATAAAGACTGCTTAGGACTGCGTTGTACAAAAGCAGAACAAGAAGATTGCTTTTACTGTGAAGAGAAAGTGAGCTGGATATGCCAGAGATGTAGTAAATCCAGTAAAATTTTTTGAAACTTTTAGTAGTCGTTATGGTACCATGGAGAAACGGCAATTGCAGCTGTTATAAAGCTATGTTTAGTATTATTTGGACACTGCTCAGTTTCAACATAAATGCTAAGAACCGTCCGCAGGTGGGTGTGCTGAGGCCACTCAATCACACCCTCATTAAATTATTAGTTTGGGGTTGTCCCTGTAGTTCATTCATCATTCATTCTACTGAGGTGAATTTCTTGGCCTATCCTTTTTTTCACAGCCTAAGGGAAGTTGCCAGCATAATGAAGAAATAACTCTGGCTGCCTTTAGCTGGGGGGCATCTCATCGTTTCTACGAAGCTCAGATCGTTTCAGTTTAACTGAGCTCTTGCTATACAGAACACAGTGGAACAGATAGAAATTTCAATGTATTTTTGTTTAAAAAAAAAAGGAAATGACATTTTAATATTTAAACATATCTTTTTTCAGAGATAGCGGATCTCAAAGATGAACTGGGTAAGACTGTATTTTGACTTCTTTGGTTTTAGTATCCTTTGGTTAGAAGAATCCTCTATATTTAAAAAAGTTGTATTATCATGAAAGAAGACCCATACCAAAAATGCCCTTCTATTCTAAAGCTGGTATTTTCAACTAAATTAAAGATATCTAGTATTATTATCTTCAATGTGACCTGGTTTTAGCCAGTGAATTTTATGTCTAATTATTAGTCAAAGCTACTAACCCAGTCTCCTTCTACAGGACGGGTATCTTCAGAGGACAATTTATCTCCCACTTATTTTGAAATTATATTCTGAACTTAATGCCAAGCCTCAGGTCCCCAGACGAAAACGTTCTTTAACACTGAAATTCTGACTCACATTTTGTGGGTTTTTCTCTTGAAAAATGTAACATTCTCTGCTATTTCTGGGTTTATTGCTTTGTCTTTCAGACGAGGAGCAGGACAGATTTCAGAATGGTAAAATAACACTTTTTTTCTACTTTGCATTTAGTACCACACACTATTCTTTTAACCATACCCTGAAAGATGCTTTGCAGGTGACTATTCCAAGAAAATAGCAGTGTTGTATGCAATTTTGAGTGCTAGAGTTGGAAAATGCTCCCAGAACTTCACAGTTTCAAAGATTAACTCCCCTATTAAAAAAAAAAAAAGATAATTGAAAAGTTAGGTTATTTGTATGTGTACACATGGTCTCTCTTTTTATCTACAGGAGTATATCTATATTTCTATAAAATGAGAGTATATACAGCTA
>VXBO01013836.1:285060-298670 GCA_013400135.1 Rhinoptilus africanus | reverse complement strand
GCTTAGATGATTTCTGCTTTTACACTAGTCATCTGTATTTGTCGGTTCTTGAGTAATTCTAAATAAGAAGCTGAACATTCATATTAATTTAATGTACAAAGTAGATGTTGTAAAGCATCAGAGAATAGATATATAGAATAAAAATTTAAAAAAAAAAATCTTTTCTCCTTAATGAAAAAAAAACCTTGACAATATAAAACAGCATAAGGACACAAGAAACATACCTCCCTGCGTACCATGCTACATTCAGATTGGTCCAGAAGGATGTTTATCACTGTTCCCCACAGCCCTCCTGAAATGTTCTGGCAACTTTCTGCTAAAGCAATACATCCTGTTTCAAGAGATGTAAGGGCTGATCCTATTCCAAGCGCTGTAAATCTGACCTAGTACATACAAGTACAACACAAAGTAATATTTGTACAGTAATTAGCAACACGTATTTTAAATTATTAAGTTGTATTAACTGAATCGGGAGCTTAAGGGAATTAATTTAAAAAGTAATAATCTTTTTTCCTATATTTCTCTGGTCCTATACTCATATTCACAACTATTTGTACATAAAAATGACAGAATTAATAAAATAGATTTTTTTAATACTTAAAAATACCAAGATAACCTTCAATATTCTTTTTACCATTTAAGAGTAGTTACGTTTTGCAAACTCATATAATTTAACAGATTTGCATCAAATACATTTGCTCTAAATTTGTAGTTCATGTAAATGTTTCTGCTTTGCAGCCAAGTAACAGCAACATCAATGAAAACTGACTATGAATCATAATCATGAGTGACTCATGAAAGCACAGAAGACAGAAGGTGTAGGTAAGGATTTCTCAGAAAATGTTTATATGGGAACATTATCCCTAACTTTACTGTTATTTAGGATATAATCAGTAACATTTTAAATAATGCAAAACCAGTAGTTTCAATATCAAATAAACTAGTGAAACAAAAATTTTGCATATACTTCAGGGTTAAAATAAGATACCACCTGAATATTGCATTAACTAACCTCAGGGTCTCTGTCTACCCATAAAGGAACCAGCCATGCCAGACCTAGTGGAGAAGCAACTTGTTCTTCACTGTTATCATAAGGCAAAGACCAAAGAGATATCCAGTCCTGATTAGAAAACAGAAAATAAATTAATAAATTATTTTACAACTCTTTCAATGCCATGCCATTTTACCAACAGTCTGAGCTACCGATTACATACTTCATGCACTTTAAATGCACACAACACTGATATATTCCAAGAAAAAGATTTTGATTCTGTCTCTATAAACACATATTTAATCTGCTGACGTCACCTGCTAAACAAAGGTAAGTTTGTGTAATTTTCTTCATAGAATTAGGACAGCAGTGCTAAAGAGAAATTAAATATTTTACTTGAAATAACTGGGATAATTATTTTAATTCAAAGTTTACTCCTATAATTTTTAAATTTTGCTCCTTATTAATGTTATCTTTCTCTCTTATATTATACATGTGCAGAAAACTATCAAATAAGAACATGCAATTATTTCTTTGACCATAATACATTCTTTTTCTTCATGCACCTGCCATTAAATAGTCACGGAGGCTACCACATACTACTAAGGTGCAAATTCCATGAAATCATACTTGAATTTGGAAATTAATTTCTTTAGTTCAGGTTTTAAAAAAAACTAAACGTTTAAAAAAAACTAAACTAAAACAAAACGTACTTGCAGAGTGCTGTGTTTAACCATGGCACTGCAAGAACAACGCATTAAGTTCATAATGAATCATGATACCTAAAATTTTAGTATGTGTCTTCTGACCATCTCAGTCCTGTATATTTTCACACAATAGATGACTGATGTTTCGTTTGGAGCAGTGTATTTTGCATAGATCTTCTCAATATGCAAAATATTAATTACAAAAAGCACATTATTTTACAATCTTTGAATTTGTGAAGGGAGGGCATTAACATAAAAACTGAAATACCAAACATAGGTCAGCAAAGCAAGACCAATGAAATGATACCATAGCAAACAAACAAAACATTGCAGCAATTCTAGTACACCCTAAGTATATGCTCTAGTTCTCAAACATCTGTAAGCAGCTTCTGTCCATCAGGATCCTGAGCCAAAGGATCTTATATCTGACTTAACAAGGTGCTGCTTCTCATAATGTAGAGCCATACTGGTCCATAGTACTGCTAATGAGCAAAGAATAACTCGCTTTAACTAGCTTTAATTTCAAGTCATTAGAGCGTGCACTTTAAGTTAGTATTAATTATATTAATTTATTTAAAGATCATAGTTATCCAGTGTAACTCTTGTATAACACTAGTTGCACAGAGGAAGAAAACGTAATTTTGTATTTCTCTTTCTGTAAGATTTAACACTAAATTAACTTTGTCAGCACTTTGTACCTTGAAGCAGGAGTACAGAACTGAAGAAACAGACACCTGGAATTTGGAGAAGCAGGTATACTGCTATTTCTAGTTACATATGTATATGTACCTTAATCATATTGAAAGGTATTCAACTTGTGGCTATCGCAGATATTAACACGAGTGGGTATTTTTTCTCCAAAATGATTACACTAAATTGTTGAACTTGCTTTAGCTGCTTCTGGATGAAGGCCATATTTTCTAAACTCTCAAAAATTTAGCTCTCGAAACACACACATGAACACAAAGCACAGATATAGATTTTGCTAATAAGCAATGATAGCTCCTTTTATAGGTGAGACAATTTTTTTATGTATACATATATACACACACATATGAAAGAATACACACATGTATGCGTATGTAACATATGTTTAAAAGCCTGTTATCTCTACAATAATAAGAAATAATGCTGTTATTGATCCTTAAATTTATTCATCTTACATAAAATCCTGATTTTATATATTTTATAAAAAGAAAGTCATACCTTATTCTGATAGAAGGTCTTTCTAAATCCACAGAATTAGGTGCAGAATGATTTCAGTAAGGTTAGAGCTGAATCTTCAGCTTTCTTGTATACTATACTCAATTCTATTCATTTACCTAACTTTATATACCAAATGGGATTACCTGATTATTTTTTTTATTTTTACTATCAGATGCAATATAAGACATCTTCATCCAGCACATGTGAAAATCCATCCTTAAAACGTAGCAGTTAAAATATATCTGTGCATACCCCTCAAAAATTACAAGACAAGGATAACTGTAATGCACTCACTGTATCCTTGGCTTGGGCCATCATTTCATGAGATAAGTGAAGCAAGCAGAGAACTGTGCTTTTCGTAACACCTTTTCCCATGAAGGACATAGCGTTTCCTCCCCATTCAACATAAAATGACGAGATGACCTAGGGATGGGGACAGAAGTTCATGGTAGCTTTACCGTAAGCAGTATAGAGGTGGAGCACAAGCTGTCCAATACGCTACTAAACCGTAATTTAAATTCATGAAAAGATGGCAGATTTTTAGATGAATTTTAAGAATTTATTTATTTATGAGTCATTCGGTCATGTGATAGGTTCCTGTACAGCTAAACCTCTGAAGTTCAACATTTTTGATTCACTTCAAATGAAGAATGCAGTGGAGCTTAATAATAAGCACAATATTGAATAGAAACCTGAAAGTTTGTTTTTGATGGAAACAGCCCATTTGCCGTACCCAATGTTTTTATGCCATGTTTGGAATTAAAAATATAATTTCTTTCCAGAATTCTGTGTTCAAGAAAAAGGGTCATTTATATCTTTTATTGTGATTTGAATTGGAATAACTATTATCAGCCTTCCATATCAAATTCTAATCAACAGAAATAAAGGTCACTGGATCATAAAGTAAAATAAACTCTCTGATCAAATATCTACTGATACATGTTAAAATAAAAAGCATGCTGCTTTCAACAGAACACGCCCAAAATTTTTTTTTTTAAATTATAATCTTAAACTTACACTTCTAGATATATTTTTCTCCCCAAAGCATGGTGATTTAAACCTTGTGACTTTTGCTGCCTTTCCTTCTTGCAGTGTCCCACTCTACAGGAATTCCTTTCAAACCTCCTTTCTCCTCTCCCCCCAAAAAGCCCCCTACGTTTACTTTCATATTTATGCCGAGTAAAACTGCGTAATTCTTCTGCACATAGAGCTTATGTATCACCAGCTGATTTCATTCTGTAATATCTATTATGATTACGGCCAGCAATAATTTTTCTTTCACATGACAACATCTGTATCCTTGGTGCCATTTTTAGTCCAGATTTCATACTGCAGAACCTTATAAAATTGCTCTAAAATATTTATTTCTACTTAAGAAATCTTGTCAAGTTAAGACTTCCCCCTAAAAGACTGTATTTTTTTTTCCATCACAAATATGGTTCTCATCTATATACAAACTTTCCTAACACTTATCTGGTTGCTACTCATATCATTAAGAATCACAAATGAATTAAAACAACTTTAAGACTTTTTCAAGCCTCTTCCAATGTAACAAATAGATTTTAGTGTTTGAAATGAAAAAGAAAATTTCTAAATGTACCTACCTGACTGAATACTTGTGAAACAATCAGAAAGCCAGACCTATGCTTTTCCTACAGTTTTAAGATGATCGGAGTTTTCAAAAGATGTCATTTTAGGTGCAAAAACTAATTGCCTATCACATCCATGGACTTAGCAAACAAATAAGACTACTCAAAACAAGAATGAAATTTTGGCTTCCCAACAGCTACAGCATCTTAAATTACCTCTTTTCTGCTGTCTCGGTATTAGTAACGTGTCTAATAAGTTCCTGTTCCCCCAGACCCTTTTTCACACATGGATTTTGCCTGTGGGAGAAGACCTTGGATTTTTCCTCTTAGAGTTTCTTCTTGGTTTTTAACAAAAAATAAGAAAAATAAAGCACACCAAAACCCCACACATCTATTTTTCATCTTGCTTAAACTATAGCCACTTTATATTGCCTCTTCAATAGGGGATGAAGGCACACACAATACAACCTATCATCATAAGTACCGATACACATTGCTCAATCTAGTCTCCATATTTTTGCTATTTACTTAGCAGAAAAAAGCATCTTTCACACATCTATTCCTAGTGATGATACTCAGGAAAAGTACATCCTAAAAATTATAGTGTCATTAGTTACACAGTTCTTTACAAGCATTCAATCCAAAAACTAAGCTATAACGTAAGCAACTTACCTCAAGAAGACCTGTTAAATATTTCTTACAAAGTGTGACAGGTTCAACTGCAGCAGTGTAGGTACTCCAGTCTGGAAGGGCAGTAACATGAACCATTCCTCGTAATGTTCTCTCCAGTGAAGGAAGTCCGTAAAAATGCGGTGCATCTGTTAGCCTTAAGCACTGCAGCAGCTTCAGAGCCAGCTCAGTTCTGAAAGAGCCAGCAAGTTCCAAGCCCTCTCTGGTTTAGTCGTAAAAAAAGCAAAAAAAGTCAACTGTCAACATGAAGCTATTACAATGAATCATTTTACAAGAGGCCAACGTCTCATTCTTCTTACTGTTAGTCTTGGCCTCAGCATCTCAGTTAGTTACTATTGCCCCACGCACAGAATAACATGGAATTAAATTTGTCATTTCTAGACTCAGCCAGGTTCTGAAAGCATAATATTGCATCTGACTATAACAGGGCTGATAACCAAAATAGGACAAATTAAAGAAAACTCTAATTATTAAGAAGCATGTTAAATAAAGAGAGATTGAAGATGATGGATAACATAAGAAGAGTTTCAAAAGCTAGTAGCTACAGTTATGTTTGGTTCAAGAGTTAAGTTTAAAAATACTTCCTGCTAAATATCATCTATCTTGAATTAAGGCAGACAGAAAATACAGGAGTGTGAGATATAACCAGCAGGGATTTCTATAATCCTCCCTTTTCCAGCTGTCAAAATTCTTAGAAAATTAATAACTGTGTAGGAAGAATGAAAAAGAGAACATTTTTAAAGTATCTTTATAAACAGTTATGTTGTGGCACTCAGATAAACAAATGTTAGCTTAAGCTGCAATTTTAGTATCTCTTAGAATACACTGGGACAGTGTGGGAAGATGTTATATTAGAAACTCAGTGGAAAAAAAAATTAATAGAAATTCATTTCTCTGTTTGCCTGATTATCAGAAAAAGGTTGGGACTTCATCCTGGAAGTAGCTGTCCTAAATAATCACTAACATGCACCGATATACTGTATTAGGCCAAAAAGAAGTTCAGTGAAAATAAAAATTTGTTGATATTTCAAATATTTCAATGTTTTACTTTGCTGTAAATAAATGTCACAAAGTCAAACAAGTTATCATTTGCTTGTGCAAATTTCTAGCAGTGAAAAAAACAGCTCACCTTCTCCTTGCAATCAGTTTAATTATCATTTGCTGAAAAAGTGACCGCTAGTACATACTCTTCCAAGTTTCCCAGTTAATTTCCTAATTTTACTGTGAAAAGGTGTATCTAATGTTGATCTTCACTTCAAGAGGACTATATTCCATTTTTACAGTTTAAAATGATGGAGTCATGATGTAATTCTATGCCAATTCTGACCGAGATAGAGCAGCAGTAGGTATTATGATCCCCCTCAGAATTATACAGGCAGGTCCATTTACACTGTACCTGTCAGTCACTGACACGGAACAAAACAACAGTGTGTTAAAAAGACGAATGAGTTCTTTATCCAGTTGCTGCCTGACAGCAGTCTGTATTTCATCTGTTTCGTCCCGCACTTGGGATTCTGATCGCACCAGGAGGTCCAAAAGAGATTTTGGCTTCTAAAAGAAAAGAATAAAAATACAGTCACAGTTTGCATTGTTTAAATCCTATTTAATTTTTAATACTCACACAAAAGCCATTTTTCTGTTGAGAGCTTGCAAATCACACACATTATAAATCCCAAATTCCATGATCACTTTACTAAGAAGTATTTATGTAAAAAGCCCAGCAAAAAACTCCTATAATTACCAGCTATTACTTGAATCTATTAAACATCATTAAAAAATCTACTGTTAAGGCTTTAAAATCTCCTGGCATTAAGCCATAATACATTATGTTTTGAAACATGAAAGAAAAGTCAAAGTTATACACAGCAATAACTTGCAATAAAAAAAATAGATCACAAAACCAGAAAACACATAGTAGAAATATTAGTTCAAGATGTACCTTGTATGTCCCAGTTCCTTGAAAGACTTAAAACCATTTGATAAAAAGACTTTATATTAATATAGTGAATGGACCATACTTACAAAATTTTACAGGATTCCCAGTTAGCCATACAAATTTAAGTACCTGAATTCTATAAGTAATTGAAATAAAGTCTGCTAGCATTTTTTTAGGTTGCATTTTAAAATGGGAAAAACACAAGTGCACACAGACTGAACTGAACATATGCTAACCCTTGTAAGAACATAAATGATCTTGCATGCAGGCATTATACCCTTGCTTTTTAAGAACACTGCAAACCTAAAACTGCAGCCATCACTTCTATCTTAGGCATTTATTGTTTTTATACAGCAAGATTGGATTATTATATTTTGATACATATAATAAAAGTTGTTTTCTACTGCTTTATGATGTTCATTTCCTATTTGCTTTTACACTTTTCAATTTTACACATCTTAAATTAACAGTACTGGCTAGAATGAATCTCCAATAGAAAGCACAAGAGTTTAGAAAAACTGAAAAGAAAAAAATTACATTCTTCAATATTATACATGCATTTTAACTACAGCAACTGGATCTGTACACTCACATAATACTTTCTTCATGCTTGCAAAAATATTTCATCTGGACATATATCCATTTAAAATCAAAATGGAAGTGACAGACACACTAAAAGCAAAAATTTCTGTCCTAACTTTCAATTCTTGTTCTTAATACAATACAGATAATGCTCATTTGTATTTCTTTGACAAATAAAAGGTTCCAATACACTTGTATGGAACCTCCTCCTTTAAGTTACATAGACAACACATATGTTGTTACGTAGCTAAGCATATATATATATATACAGAGCCCTATATGTATGCACACACATATGCATGTATAGTTACGTAGTTAACTGTATCATTTAAGTATGTACAGTTATATGCACATATAGAGCTCTGGATAGAGCAATGCATAGCTGACCACAGTTATATGGCTCTATACCACCGTATTCATAGAATCATAGGGTTGGAAGGGACCTTAGTAGATCATCTAGTCCAACCCCCCTGCCAGAGCAGGGCCACCTTAGAGCAGGTTACACAGGAACGCGTCCAGGCGGGTTTGGAATGTCTCCAGAGACGGAGACTCCACCACCTCCCTGGGCAGCTTGTGCCAGTGCTCTGCCACCCTCAAGGGAAAGAAGTTCCTCCTCATGTTTAGGTGGAACTTCCTATGCTCAAGTTTGTGCCCATTACCTCTTGTCCTGTCACTGGGCACTACCGAAAAGAGCCTGGCCCCATCCTCCTGACACCCACCCTTCAAGTATTTATAAGTGTTAATTAGGTCCCCCCTCAGACGCCTCTTTTCCAGGCTAAAGAGACCTAATTCCCTTAGTCTATCTTCATAGGAGAGGTGTTCCAGTCCCTTATTTACTATTATTACTATAGTTAACTACACCAGAGCAAGGCACACGCAGGTAGAGGTTTGCTTTTTGGTATTGGAGTTTAGAGAAACAATTTGTATAACAAATAAAGGATAGAAGGAAGTTTACTCTTGTTCAAAGTTAACTTCCCCAAACACTAAATCCATAGCACTGACCCCAAAGTAGCAGACATTAATACCACAAGATCTGCTAGTTCTTGCTTTTGTTTAGAGAAGTCATTTTCCTTGAGGAACTCGGAAACAAGCCACCAACCAGTTCAGAGCTATATTGTTTCTTACAATCTACAGCTAACTCCTTAGGTATATTCTTACATTTTTAAGCAACGATTTCAGGATCCACTTTAGATGGTCTGACTCCAAACTTGATCTCTGCTCTCTAAGCAATTTGTTTAAAAATCTTAAGACATCTACTAAAAGCTTCTCATCCTCCACAGAAGCTGGAAGCACTTGCAGAAACCTGCAATGCAAACAAAAAGATTTACTTTCATACTTGTAGCACATTAAAAGACAGTTTACACATTAAAAGACAGTTTAAGATATCAGCTTAATAGCACTGAAGTCATCTGCAAATGTGGAGTTACAGAGTAAACATGTATACTACATATATTTACATATAGTAAATACGGAATTATATTACTTATGTTATTGATCATATATTTAAATTACATATATTTAAACCCTTTTACTAAAAATATTGACTATATTAAATTATTATACTTATAAACTATTATACATTTATTGTGTATTATTACAAATAAAATTATGTCATGTTGTCACTGATGCTCTCCAGGAACTTCCTGGATTGCTTATGCCCTGCTGTGTCGTCCCTCCAGCAGAGGGAACAACTCATATATATCACAATCAGAGCTGCATGTACAATCAATTCCATAAGTTTGAAAATATGAAAATTAGGAAATTTACAACTTAAGCATCACAATCTTTAATGGATTTCTGTACTCAGTATGCTTACCTGTTTANCCCCCCCCATTTAAATACTGAGCTGCTTGGGGGTTCTTTGGAAAAAGGGCACCTGTCAAAAAGTTACTTGAAAGGTCTTATTGTTTGTAATAAACTTTTCCTCCAATCTACTGTAAATGTTGGCAACTTGGACTATAATATTTTCCTGTTTTCTTTTCAAGGGATTGCTTTAGTTTTGCATGAGGGAACTTAAACTGAAAATGATTTATCAAATCAACAACTGCAGTTTCCAATGGCTTAGAACTACACTGTTTACTAGTAACACTTGTATGACCCATTAAAGGACACAAACAAAAGCTGAAGAATTGTCAAGATGGACACAGATACAGATACAAGCATTTCAGTCCTATTAAAACAGAATCTTCTAAGACATTGAGTTCTGTATACAAAATAGTCCCAGAGAGAGAAATGATGCTTCATAAAGAGATAAGCAAAGGGTGTTAAGGGCATTTTCTTCATTATCTGATATAATGCTTAGTACTACCATTAAAAAGAATGATTATTTGAAATTTAAAGCCCCAAGGAAAGAAAGAGAAAAAGTCATGTAACCATAAAGGAGGAAAAAAAAAAGCCACAATGACTACAAGAAAGAGAGACACAGAGCCCATTTAAAATTGTTTGAAATGAGTCTGACCGTCAATAGAAGTTGGATCAAGCTCTAGACTTCATTTACAAATGCAGTTTAGGTAAAATATTAGCTGTGACAACATATCTACAGCCTCCTGGGATGCTATCCCTTACCTTTAAAAGGACAGCATTCTAGAATCAGTAAAAACTTGAACTGCTGTTTGAAGTTGAAAACTTATTTAANTCTTAAGACATCTACTAAAAGCTTCTCATCCTCCACAGAAGCTGGAAGCACTTGCAGAAACCTGCAATGCAAACAAAAAGATTTACTTTCATACTTGTAGCACATTAAAAGACAGTTTACACATTAAAAGACAGTTTAAGATATCAGCTTAATAGCACTGAAGTCATCTGCAAATGTGGAGTTACAGAGTAAACATGTATACTACATATATTTACATATAGTAAATATGGAATTATATTAATTATGTTATTGATCATATATTTAAATTACATATATTTAAATCCTTTTACTAAAAATATTGACTATATTAAATTATTATACTTATAAACTATTATACATTTATAGTGTATTATTACAAATAAAATTATGTCATGTTGTCACTGATGCTCTCCAGGAACTTCCTGGATTGCTTATGCCCTGCTGTGTCGTCCCTCCAGCAGAGGGAACAACTCATATATATCACAATCAGAGCTGCATGTACAATCAATTCCATAAGTTTGAAAATATGAAAATTAGGAAATTTACAACTTAAGCATCACAATCTTTAATGGATTTCTGTACTCAGTATGCTTACCTGTTTATTGCTTTTTGCCAAACAAAGCGCTTCAAAGTGGTTCCACAGGACCCAGAACTGCATTTTAACGCAAGTCTGTCATTCAGAACATAAAAACTAAGCCTAGTGAGAGCAGCCCTAACATCCCTGTGGGATACTGCCTGAATGATTGAATTAAGACAATCTTGCAGTCCAGAGTTTGTATGAGTTATTTTGAGTATAAGGATGTCTTCTGACGATAGTTTTAGCGAGTCTAAAAATCTGAAAAGGTGCAAGAGAAAAATGATTAACAGCCAGTATCTTTAGAACTATTTCAGAGTTTTGACTCCTTCGCTTCCCAGTTCAAACGAGAAGACAAAACATAAATTGCCTTAAAAAATTACTTTTTGTTAACCCATCCTTTTGTCCTCCTTCCCCTGCACCCCTCTTCAACCCAACAATAATAACAAATGACACCCATACCCACCTCCCGCCCTCCCCCCCGCCATTTAAATACNATTTCAGTCCTATTAAAACAGAATCTTCTAAGACATTGAGTTCTGTATACAAAATAGTCCCAGAGAGAGAAATGATGCTTCATAAAGAGATAAGCAAAGGGTGTTAAGGGCATTTTCTTCATTATCTGATATAATGCTTAGTACTACCATTAAAAAGAATGATTATTTGAAATTTAAAGCCCCAAGGAAAGAAAGAGAAAAAGTCATGTAACCATAAAGGAGGAAAAAAAAAAGCCACAATGACTACAAGAAAGAGAGACACAGAGCCCATTTAAAATTGTTTGAAATGAGTCTGACCGTCAATAGAAGTTGGATCAAGCTCTAGACTTCATTTACAAATGCAGTTTAGGTAAAATATTAGCTGTGACAACATATCTACAGCCTCCTGGGATGCTATCCCTTACCTTTAAAAGGACAGCATTCTAGAATCAGTAAAAACTTGAACTGCTGTTTGAAGTTGAAAACTTATTTAAACTTGACGGAATGTTAATTTATTTGAAATACACTGGGATTTAAGATCAAGATAAAAAGGCTCACGTTTCTGCTTCCTTCTCATAATGTATCAGTTGCAATAGGTTTTCAATCCCATGATACCACGACAGATTCCAAGCCATCTTAAGCATATCTGACACAGGTGTCATAGTCAAGTACTCAGAAGACAATGGCACCACAACAGTATTTGGGCTAACTACATGATGAGCAGTGATCTTGACTGGGAGATGATACCTTTAAAAAAAAAAAAAAAAAGTGGTTTTTGTTTTGGTTTGGTTTGGTTTTTTGGGTTTTTTTAGAATTAATGCTCTATCAGAGCAAGCTTTTAGATTTGCAAATAAAATTTTTGAAACTCTTTCAGAGAACAAAGACTCCGAGAAAAAAACACATGTTTAAAACTGCAGACAACTTTGGATTTAACATCAGATGTTTCCCTTAATTCTCCTACCTTCATACTTCAGGAAGGACAGCAAGTGGAAAGAAGCAAAGCTAACTAAAAAAAAAAAAACCCACAAAAAACCAGAAACAAACAAAAACCCACAACAACCACCTCCACAACCCCCAAAACTTACGCCCCCCTGCCCACCAAAAATAAACCACCCACACATACCTTCTAACAACAGCAACAGGTAAACTGAAGGCAGGTATGCCAGTATCATTAATGGTTATGCCATCAGCCCTGCAAAAGATAAAGTTATAGCTATTATTCCCTATTTTAAGCTTCCATTTTCTACTAATGCTATATTTATTATTTCTTTATTATTCAGTTATAACTGTATTTTCTCCTCCAGCTAGCTCTTTAGTAATCCATTGATGAATAATTTGTATTAATAAACATGATTCTGTAATGATTCTTCATGATTATGCAATATTAACATAGTTCTTAGACCACACGCACGCAGCATGCTTGTTGCAGATGTACTGCATGTAAAAATAGAATTAAAGTTAACATATCGAAGCACATATTTGATTCCTTTTTTCTATTAAAGAAAAAATATGCATTATAATTTTTTCATTATATTTCATGTGTGTGAATTCTAGAAATATTTCTTTCTGAAGTATATGCAAATTTCAAATAATAAAATATCATAAACTGAGGTCTGTTGTTTTAAGGACAGCTGCTAAAAAAGCCAATGTAAATAGGAGAATTCTGATTAAGTTGAAAAACTCATGCCTACAGGTACATATTTTATTTGTCCAGTTTCCACTTATAGAAAAGACAGATTACAGACCAGCTAGGGTTTTTCAAAAATTAAAGTAAACTTAAAATTAACACCGATGTACAAAGTATTTATACTGCAAAATTATGCCACGTAGACCCATACAGCATGCAACCCAAATAATGAAACAATTTGTTTGGCCTACAATACACAATTTTGGATATATAAGAGTTTAGAGCATAATTTCTTTGGATATTTATAAAAACTTATTTTCATTGAAACCTTAAAATTTTGACTAGAGGATTAAATAACTGTTTTTCCATACCACATTTCTGTTCTTCCTACTTCATCAAACAACAGAAGACAAAGCAATACTGTCGTTTCAGTTACAACAGCACGATCATTTTGGAATATCAGGGAAACTAAATAAAATAAAGATATTTAAAAACGTGTTAGGAAAACATTGACTTTTAATAACACATAGAAGGACACTGGTTAAAAACAAATGATTTCCATCATGATTTCGTTAGCATCTTCAACAGATACCAACATGGGTAACACTAGCCCACAAT
>VXBO01013836.1:255868-282446 GCA_013400135.1 Rhinoptilus africanus | reverse complement strand
AAGATAATCTAAGCATTATCAAAAATATAATAAACAAAACACATATTGCAATTACAATTATTGCTAAACATTTGTATTCTGTGCAGAATTAATGCACAAAGATTAGTGTTATAAGTGCAGAAAAAGGCAAATTCTAGTACCATCATGCTGTGCAATGCTGGCAGAAGAACTTGCAACAATAGTTTTACCTTGCCGTCCACATGTATACATTCATTAAGGTAAGCCAAAATCTTGTCTATCATGCCCAATTTTTTCACAGTGCCATGCATTTTCATATCTGTAGGAAAAACAAAAGATAGTAATCATCACTGGTTCTGCACCGATTCAATATTAAACTTATTTTGCAAAATTGACAATCAACAGAACAAGTACAGCTCTAGCTCTAGCTCTACCAAGGCAAGCCTCCACAAGTCTTGTTATCTGACTATAGTAGCCTCATGAAAGTAGACTCTTAAATATCTTAAATATCTTCCCACAAGAACTTTATGTTCCACAATTACAATGATCCCCAGTGCAACTCAATTTCAGTCAAACAAGGACTGATTGCATCTGTGATGCAAAGCTGTGATGTAAGTGACTGATCATAAAGAGTAAAAGGAGGAGCGTTTTCCCTGCAAATATATCAGATGAAATGCCACAGGGAGTTTTGCCTCTTGATATTGAAAGAGGGTATAATCGAGGAAGCTCAGCTTGAGTTTACTAACCTTTCATTCACACAAATGACATTTCAAACCATTTTAACTGCAGTTACTACTTAGACTAACTCAAAATGGAGGAAGAAATTCAGAATGATATAAGAAATTCTTCACTAAGTATAAAATCCCTTTAGCTAGCCTGAGTAATCTAAGAATTAACTTTCCTAATTAAAATACAGCATCACCAAAAAAATATATATATGATATTGACCATCACCTCCCTCACTCAAGACTTAATATCCGAGTTAACAACATCAAAAAATTTGAAGGACCATTAGTTCTGAGACAGATCAACAAATTGACAAATACTCAAAAGGAAAAGCAGAAAAAAAAGCTCTTACAGAGATTACAGACTTCAGCTTACTCCTCTATTACCCAAGGGAGCTGCTGTTTCCTTTTCTTGAGGGCAACAACAATTTATTTTTTTTAATAAATTGGTTATTTATTATCCACAATAGTGTTAAAATTCTGGTCCAACAATATAGAAAAAAAATTACAGAGTCCCTTAGTAGAAACACGCAGAAATTCTGGCAAAACTGTAAGCTCACACAATGATCAGCACATGAACACAAATTTTCTGAAGAATTTTACCTTCTAAAATGATAGCTAGCTGCTCAGCTGCAGACTTCCGTAAAACTAGGTCAACAGCATCAGAAGTCAAGATGTCATACAGCTTTTCAACAGTTTCTGCCTAAAAGTAAAACTACATTAGATTTACATTTGGTAGTCTATTATGAAACAAGGTAACCAGCCAAATTTCCTAACAGAAAGTAGAAAGAAAAAATAAATAAATAATCATCTCTAAATTCCGACCTGTGGAATATAACAAGACAATAGTTTCTACTGCACAACAGAAACAGATTTTTAAAAAATAATGCTTAATTGCTGCAGGACTATAGAAAGCTCAACACTACACAGAAATGTTAGCAGATACTTCTAAGTCTGAAAAGGAGACTGACTTTTTAATGGCCATAGGGTTAGAGAAATTTAATTAATCCTACATATCCACAGAAATTTCAGGTCCTAACTTTTTGAAGTATGTAGGGGAAGAGTATAAATCAAGAGTACAAGTGGTCAGAATAATTTTTTAGATTGCATCTCAGCATTTGTTTAATGTATTGCTGCTAATCTGAAAGCACTGAAGGTAAAGAAGGAAGGAGAATGGAGGAGAGATGGTAAAAAAAGAAAAAAGAGAGATACAAGTTTTCCCATAGGTCAAATACTTGTGATTTGTTTTTCACTTTGCAAAAGCAGCAATTTTAAGAAAACACAGACATAAACTTGTAATCTGTTTTAGAATATTTCATACTAAACATTAATTGTGCGTGTTCCGATAAAAATTTTGTAGGGAAAAAAAGCTCTATGTGAGAAAATGCACAATGAAACACCCATGCACAATGAAATTGTTGTAAACAGAGCAGGGCTATGCTCTCTGTACTCAAGTTAAGTCTTGAGAGGGAAAAAAAAAAAAGAAAAAAAAGAAGAATTCTTTTCTTATTGTTGCATACAGTAGCATAAAAACCACTCTTTAAATTCACATGGAAAGGATATATTAACAGATTTCTTTTTATGAAGCAAGCCAATTTGTATGAAACACTGCAACCTTCAAAAATGGATAGCTTCAGTGACTGGGCAGGTGGAAGAACTGATCAGTGACACAACACTTAGTTTACTCACCTTAAATATCGACTCCTTTTTATCATCCAATTTTAGCTCAATAGCTCTTTCCATAATAAATAAGTTTGAAATGCTGGAAAGTACACTACCATGCAGATGTGGACGTTTCAGGTTTGCCCCTTCTTCATTCAAAAGGTGGAATGTTAAATGTTTAAGTGCTACAGAACGAACCCTAAAGGAGTAAACAATTAAAATAAATACATAAAGTTCTCATAGTAGAAAATTTTAGCTGTATAGTTCAAAATTAATTAGTTTATAAAATTAAGACGGGGCTGGGGGGGCACGTACTTACTCAACTCAATATTGCTTAATCTACCTTTCAAATTAACCCATTGCATAACAACTGGGTTTTTTAGAACAGACATTTTTGTCATCAATATTAGAAAACGCACTGAAAAGCTACTGGAAGTTACTTACAACTGCTTTTTTGAGAAGAGAAGACGTAGAGCAGCCTGTACTCTAGTAGTTCTAGGGAGAATACTCTCTCCTGTGTCAGAGGTTGTTTCACTCAAATTGAGGATACAGTTACCTAGTGCATCTTTTGTGTCAGCATAACCCTAAAACAAACAAACAACAAACAAAATCTTCCAAAATTAAAAAAATCCGCTTCCTAACTTAAGAAATTAGACAAGGTAATTCCCTTTTTAGGGGCTAAGGGAAAGTGAGGAAGGAGCAATACCACCACCCCCAACAACACAATAACTTTTAGGAAAACATTCCATTTCTGCACTTTAATATTCCTCAGTAAAAACAATTTTATAAATTAATAAATGTTCCTGTGTAAATATAAAAAAATATTTTTACATGGCCCAGGGGTACTTTGATCCGAAGCTTTAACCTTCAATCTGTTAACACGATGCTTCCATTTCAATAAATAAAATTCAGTCCTTACAAGAAAATGACTTCGAAACATTAAATCATACTTATTTTCAGATATTTAGTCACATCATTTGACAGACAGCCAAGACAAAGCAGAATCGGTTACATCAAGTAACGATACTGCAAATAATTAAACAATAGAGTAAAATACAAGGCAATTTGTATGCATCAAGTAAACATAGGCCTCCGCTATGCTCTGCTCATGTATCTATTGTATGTATCCACTACAAGCTACAGAATAGAGGAAAACTGTACTCACAAAAATGAGAGCAGGGATAAGTTTTCTCACATGTTTAGCCTACTGCTTATATTAAACCCCTACCTATTTAATCTTCAATATCAGTGGAAGATAAGTATGCGGGTAACACAGAAATGGTGACAAAGGTCTGAAGTAACCTTTCTGCCACCACTTTCAAGTTCTCAGTGTATTTCCTCTGCAAATTTTTCTGTCTGCATCTTTTATTTCATGGACCATCGTATTTGCAGTTTCATTTTTTGCCCTAATTTTTGTGCAGTTTATGTAAGGGTTTAAGTTACATCAGTGGTTTTTCCAACGTGGTAATACTGAGGTGCAAGCAACGAATGAATATACAACAGTGATACAAATAAGCAGGTATAATTATCAAGAGTCATCTTTTTGGAGAAAAAAAAAGACAAAAAGTATACTTGGATGCATTAGCCTAGTTAAATAAAAGACAGATATCAAGCAAAAAAAACAGACATCAAGAAAACCAGACATCAGATAGGTGCAGCAAAACAGCTAATCTGGAAGACTATAGGCAGATCATAGAAGGGAAATTTCTAGCACTAAAGAAATAACAATAAAGAATTTGGATTGAGCAATTAGGCTGAAAATCATAAATGTAACAGTTCCCATTCGATCAAGCCAAGAGTAAAGACAATGAAAAGCAAATTTGCACAGTATCACAGATATGAAGGCTAAGGTCTAAGGATAATACTGAGTGTTGATACTGCTATAATATGGGAAACAAACCAAACAAAAATCAAACTTCAAAATATACAGAAAATACAGCTTATACCTATTGCTATTTATTGAGTACATATTTGATCAGGAAACTATATAACCATCACAGAGGAGTTACAATTTTCAAGTTTAAGATATGAGGGAGATTCTAATAATTATTAACTAATTTTGCAAAGCATGCAATGTTTTCAGTCTATACTTGGCTTATCCACTCATACCTTCAAACCATTTAAGTCCCAGTCAATACTTGCCGATTTCACTAAAACATTTCAAAGTTTCACATTCTAGTAATACCAGGCTAAAATTTGTCTACAAAACCAAAGTGGTAACTTTGACTAGTATTAAGACCCCTATAAAACATTTCTCCATTTGACAGCTGACAAAACAAGTCTGTAGGTATATTACTGTTAATCTGCTAATTAAGCCAAATCCCTCAGCCTTTCTTCGTAAGAGAGACGTTCCAATCCCCTCATCATCTTCGTAGCCCTTTGCCGTACGCTCTCCAGCAGTTCCCTGTCCTTCTTGAACCGGGGAGCCCAGAATTGGACACAGTATTCCAGAACAGAAAATTTCAGTTTGACTAACTAAAACAACAGTCATTATGTGATATAATCAGCCATATTAGAGAGTAATATCAGTGTGTTATTACTGTTAATCTGCTGAATAATCTGGTGAATATTCTGTTTGCTAACGTGACAGTGTTGCTGTTTACATTATTTCATACATCAAATTCAGATTAAAGCACTTAGAAGTACCTGTAAAACAGGAATAATGGGATAGAGGGCTTCAATAAACTTGTTCCAAGTCAATACTGCCATTACTAATCGTCCCTGCAATAGATGCATCAGAATGGCCTTGGCCGTGGAGTTCACCTGCTCAGTAACAAAAAAGAAACTAATGCAACCATGGATGTGTCTAGGTCAGTTTATCAATGCTGTAATTGGAAACGTTATACAAAAACATCTCAGAGAGAAAGGATCTACAGACAAAATATTGTCACTGCCGAATACTACTTTTAAATTGTCAGTCACACAAAACATTAAGTTGTTAGAAAAGCCTCTCAAAGAAAAAACAAAAAATAGTTCTGCCTAATAGCACCCAATCATTTTCCCCTTAGAACTCTAGCTTGTCTTTTCTGAAATAAAATAAATCATTACTTCAACTTATACACCTATTGGTCCCTCTATCCTGCAGGTAAAACAAATTCTGTTTGTTTTCTTTCCTGACCATCCATTTCTGGGGTGCTTCATAGTCAGTCTTTAGGATATGCTTCTGAAGATAAAGGAATAAAAGAGACTTAAAGCCTGTTCCATGGCCATTTCACTTTCTTGAGGCAGTCAAACTAAGAAAGTTACCAAATATTTCACATTGTATATGAAGTCATCTGAAGCTCCCTACCAAAAATGAAAAAAGGCATATAATACAGCACTTACACTGTATTCATGTATCCTGTACACCGTATGTAATGTTGTAATGTATACTACATTTACTTGCTAATTCATNAATGATAATAATAATAATAATGTAAAGAGAACAAAATGAGATAATTTTGTAAATATGCACTCTCAGTCTCAATGATCTTTTGAAATTCAGTATCCATTGAAGTCTATTTGTATGCTTGACCAATCGCTATGAAGTAAGCTAGAAGTCTTTTAATAAGAGATCCAAGGGAGCAGTCAAGCAAAATAAACGCTTTCCTTGGAAAAGATAAATTACGTAGGAAGTACAAACACATAACACGTTATCAAAGATATCTTACTTCTCCTTATAAAATGCTAGCATCTAAAAAGAAATCCTTCTAAATGGAATTGTGCACAGCACTATGTTAAAAAAAAAAAATACACCTCTGTTCAGAAGACAAGCTAAAAAAACCCTACATTTTTTAGTCAATGTTCTTTCCCCTCTGATCAGCTATAAAGTAGTTACTAATTGGCCGAGTAATTTTATCCCCTCTCAGAACTCACTACTTAGCTTTATACATAAGCTAGGAAATAGCAGATATATGTTAAGCATTCATGCATATGAATGAACTCAATGGAAATTTGGTCCTATTCTATAATACTACAAAACACTCTTATAATAGTCAAGTAATTAAATTTAAACAAAGATGTGTTTGTAGTGATGAAATATGTTTTTATAGGAAAGATATTGCAGATTTAAAGTGTCTTTTTGCTCCTCAACCAATGAACACATTTCAGAGGTCATCCACCTTTACAAAGGCTTGACACTTCATGTTTTCCATCATACATATTATTTCATCGAATGCATATTTTCTTAGGGCTGAATATATTTCAGGAAAAGATTAGAAAACACAGCTTATTTTATTTTTCATTAGTCGTTATTACAATTAATAGCATCCTATGCATAGAACATTATTTTGTCTCTGAATTCAACATTAAAAAAAAATCTTACCATTTACTGCAAAATTCACTGTTTGCATCACTTTCCTATATACAAGAAACTGTATATAGTCAAAACTTCAAGTAAGCCTCAGAGCACCATGGAGAAATATCAATGCCTACTTTGCATGCACTTTAATTTACAAATATAGCTAGTAAACAAAGTACCTCATCCTTATCTTCCTGAAGGCCAAACGCACAGATTTCATATAAAACTTTTGGATGAAGAAGAAAATGTACTCCACGGCAGGTTGAAGACACTGGCTTTGCAATATTATGAATACCTAAACAGTCCTTCAGTAGAAATGAAGTTGGTTAGTTTTAAAATTCAAGATAGCCTCCACTACTACATCTTGTTTTATAGACTGTCATAATTCGTCATCCAGCGAAAGGTTTCCTCCAAGCAGTTTGGAAAACTACAGTTTTGAAAGCTAAACATTGCAGCCCTTGAAGAGCTTTCTAGATCACTAATTGAAAATTCCTGTTACTACACAGCACTAAAACAGAAAATAATTTTGGTTTTATTTTAAATAATAGTGAAATAAATTTGACAAACTTTATATGTTGTTTGGCATTACATTAAAATAAGCAAACTTACAACAGGTAAGAAAAATCTCACAGATATGTGTCACTCAGTATTTGGGGTTTTTTTGTGAAAGACTAGCTCCAGAATCTTTGCACATTAGCAAATTGTACTATAAGTACAATAAGTTTACCTGATGTCCGTTATTAGTGAGACAATATTACCGAATACCTAAAATGACACGATGAATATGATGTTGCCATTCTTAATAAAGAGTACAGTTGTACTTTTAGGAAGTTCACGCTCTTTATCCCTTGGACTATCTTCATAAAAAACTATGGCAGTGACAAAATATCCATATAAAACTAAATCAAAACCAAAACCACGCCCCCAAAACAACAACAACAAATTAAGGTTTTAAAATAATAAGTACATAAAAGGACTTACAGATTTCACAGCACTGAACCAGTATTCCATTAAAAATGCTTTTAATGAGGAAATCATATAACACACATTATTTAGTGCAACACCAGAAGCATTAAGCATTAATTCTAACCTTAACCACTTCCAAACAGCAGCGATAGGCTTCAGTTTTTATATTCAGCAAAGGGTGAGACAATAGACGGAGAAGCACTTTCTGACCCTCAGCCTGGAGCAATGAGTCAGCATCGTCAGACTTCCAACTGAAAATGAAAAATAACTAATTTAACTATCATTTATTTTACAGTACCCAAAGATGTCTACAAAAATTTTCCTGTTAAATTTCAGGTTAATCTCTGAAAAATACTTCCTAAAAAGGTATACATCCTGAAAAATGACTTTACAGACAAAAGTTGAAAGATCACAGTATATTTGCCAAAATCACAGTATCAATCTTCATGTTTGTACATTTATTTATTTTTCTATATATATGTAGGTAATCAAAGACCATAGTTTTTTTAAATTCTGTCATCAAAATTAGAAGGCAGTCAAACATTTATGTCCATCTGAAAATATAAAATTCTACTGAGCTTCAATAGGCTCCTTAGATCATGATGTATAATTATAAAAAAATTTCTGGGCTTTCAGAATATTTTCCTTCTAGAGGTAAAAGTCCATCTCATTATCACAAAGTGAATTTATGTTAGTTAAAAAACTGAAGTGACTTTGCTGTTGCCTGAAACAGTAATCAAACAGTAATTAATTCTAAAAGTATTAGAACACTAAGAAGTGTTTTGACATTTCATAATTTTAAAACAATATTAGAGAGCTCTTAAATGTAGTTTCCTTTGAAAAAAAAATCCCTAAAGTCAAATTCTGAATCAGTATAAAATTAAGATTTTGTATTTCTAATTAAATGTTCAATATAGAACTTTTCCAGGCACCTCAGGGTAACTTAAATTCTCTAACTAGAGACATAGAAAATCTAAAAAGCAATAACAACATGCTGTTTAATAAATGAGATGCCATATTGTGATACACAGTATCTACAATAAAATAGGTCCTTTAGGATTTCTGAAAATAAAAGTTACACAAATACACTTAGAACAAAGGAATTAAAAAAAGTTTGAAAGACAGGTCAAAGTGTTTTAAGACTGCTTCTTTGTAAGTCACAACTTTATATACAAAATCATTAAAAAAAATTATACATAGAAAAGAATAAAACACTAGTTTTTTAGCACCTGAAATTCAATTTTCAATAAATATATTACAGAATGACACAAATTTAGAAGACACCTTTCAATGGCTAAAAGAAAACAATTTTTCAAATACACGAAACAAAAAAGTTGAGTTTCTACTTAAGAAAGTTGATCCATTAAAACGATTGTATTTTCTCAAGTATGAGTTTTAAATATTAATGTACTCACATATTTGAGCATATACAAATGCATTCCTGAAGAAAGGGAAAGTGTTGATGGTAGGGTAGACTACTCAAGGCCTGGTCTGCCAGTTCTACTAATTCAGAAAGACTCTTGTCCCCCTGCAAAGTAAAATGAAGAGAATGAACCCATCAGAATTAGTAATACTAAAAGTATACAAAGTTATTGCATAATCTTTCAGAATTTACCATCATTTAATACATCTGCTAACCAGGGTTTGATTCAGCCTTTCACAGAGTTTATAATTAACCTGATCAACAAATTCAATAGATTGTCAACAAATAAATTTTAGAACCTACTCCTAGGAGCTGAAAACTCTTCAGCTGCTGAATCCAAAAAAACCTTTTATTAAACTCAATGGGAATAATGTATGTCTAACATTTCACAGTAACAATACTACAACTCTATTCAAAACACTTTCTAAAATGACCAAGAATAGACTCATCCTTTAATACTTTATGCTTTTAATCAAATTATTATTTTTTAAATCAATATGCATTTTATGTGAGAAGACCATAATGAAAGATTTAACTATTAAACTTTTAACAATTCACTATTAATACTAAAGACCAGGTTTGTGGGGTTTTTTTAATTTAAGGACATATGTCTTCATATTTTTGGTTACCAAATACATTAAACATGAACCATTTAAATTTGATGCAGTTAACTTCATTGTAAACAGTATTTTATGAGCAAAGTATTGTTCCTATCAAGTTCAGAACCTGCCTATATAAAGGATAGGTTAACTCAGACTTAAGATAGCACTACATTTATATTGCTATATTTTATTCATTTCTTTAAGTATCAATGGAACCAGTTACTTGGGAGAAAAATATTTCTGTACTGTGCTAGAATCTCTAAAAAAGCAAAAAATATTAATTGTCATCATAACAAAGTGAAACAGAGAAATCTCACACAGTCTAGAAGTAGCTGCTTATCAGAGCTACAATTGCCAAGTAGCTGGGAATTAAAATTTTCTGAACTATTTAAATACTGGGCAACATACATACACACACTATATATATATATTTAAATAGTCTTTACTTCTTTCTTACTTCTTGCCTGTAAAAGGTCTTGTGACCACTTCCAATCTCCACATGTTTATTTCTTTGTTTTTAACTCAGGATAAGATTTTTTACAAACACCAGGAGCAGTATTAGTGAAAACAAATATAAATTAACTACACCTTGCATGGTATGTAATACTCATACCTAACTATTTTCTTTGGGTATGCTAGACTACAGTTTTTACCACAGAGAAAGGGAAGTGGAAGAAAGACATTTGCGTACAGGGAATATTCTATATAATAAAATTCCACACCTTCTTATGAACTTCGATCATAAAGCTACAAGTGCATTCAATCGAATATGCAGCTTCTGAAGCTTGTTTATAAATACTGTAGTTCTCAGTACTCATCTGCTCCAGATAGGCTGCAATGGATTCATGAATGCTTGGGTGTTCCAAGGAAAAGGACAAGTCCAGAGAGAGAAGAAATAAAGCGCTCAGCAAACTTGTTTGTACAACTTTACTCGCCTTTGAAAAAGAAAATAATTGTCAGAATAACAGCCTGGAAATACAGTAAAACCAACAACAGCACTTGTAGTCATTCAGCAAGTACAGTCACTATTGCTGCTAATTAAAAATTAGAGAAAGAAATACACATCTATTGAGTTCTGTATGAAGATATTTTTTTGTAATTAAAACATTAGGTATCAGACCTGCAACCAGTCACAAAGGTTTTCTATCCAGCCACAGCACTACCAACCACACAAACCACCGGCCAGGGTAGTTGACTGTCTAACCACTAGATGGCAGAGAATTCATAGACCACAATTATTTCTGTAATTATTAAAAAGCTGTTTACAATTCCACGGAGTAATATCACCTGCTAAAAACTAGGATTTCTGTTGTTGGTGGTTTTGGGTTGTTGGCGGGTTTTTTGGCTTTGCTTTTGTTTTTACAGCAAGTGTTCAGTATTCCTTCAATTAAAATTTTGACCTTAAATTCAGTAACTCTTTTCCAACTCCTGTCATATAAAGAATTGAAATTTTGTATTCTTTACATAAGAACATAAAGACAAAAATTATAAAAAGTCATTAGATTAGTATGTGTACACTTATTTACAGGTACAAGAGACTACTTATATTAATACTAAGACTTAATATTTGTGACAAAAAGCCTGTAACAGAAAATCAATCTACTACTCAGATTGAAGAACGTCTGAAAAAAAAGCTACACTGTAATAAAAACTGATCCTAAAAAAAAATGTAAACCGGTACAAGTTTAAACATTTTTTAACACCTTCCATCCCACAAAAACTTGCAATCATCAGATCTGCCCATCCGAAATAAACTTGACCAAAAAACTGAAGAGCTACAACAGAACTTTTAAAGAGCATTGGAAGCAAAGAATAATTAAAATCACTATGATGTATCCATCAGATTAAGAGTGATGATTTAAACATTATGTAGCTCTAATCTTACTTGCACGCATACTATAAACAAGCAGGGGGCAGCATAGCTTTGCAAACCATGCATCACACCAGAAAAAACACTATAGGAGGAAAAAGAACAATGAATCTCAAAAATTCATTAAAAAATGTATTAAAAATGGTTTCTGAAGACTTGAAATCTGCAGAAGATTCTGCAGAATGCACCAATAACCGAAGAACAGACAAAGTTGCCTTTTGTGATCATACATCAGCCAATGGAAATCAGATTAATTTCTCTGTCCAGTGGCTATTCTCCCGGTATTAAATCACCAAGGAAATACCACTTTTTGGCCTCTTAAAATGCAAAATCAAAAGACAATCACTTTATATTAGTGATGGCATACCTTTTCTACAGGGAGAAGTACTTGTAGCAATCTAACAGTGAAGACTGAAATGCTAATAAATGCCATCCTGTGATGCACCAACATCATCTCAGGCTGCTCTGTACTTGTATTGGTTTTGTGATATAAAATAGTTTCTCCAAGCAAACCCAAGACCAGAAGCAATTTGTCTTTCTGAAAACAAAATCAGAAATATAATCATTAGAAATAACTGAAACATTACTGTATCTTTACAGTGTTTATACAGCACCCACAGCATCATTAAGTATGCCAATTATACAAAATCATTTTAAAATGCAGAAACGGTACAAAATACACAGCATTTTGTTTGTCATCTGAACAGAACTGGGCATTAGGTCTAGATCTCACTCTACTGTACTGAAAGAGTGGTCAGGCACTGGAACAGGCTGCCCAGGGAGGTGGTTGAGTCACCATCCCTAGGGATATTTAAGAAATGTGTAGATTTGGCACTTCAGGGCGTGCTCTAGTGGCAGAGATTGGGGCGGGGGTGTGTATGGTTGGACTCCATGATTTTAAAGGTCCTTTCCAGCCATGAAGATTCCATGGTTCTATTCCATGATTCTACTTTCACTTGCAGTTCTGAATACTTACCCATTACTGGTTACTCTCCCTCCTCTCCTGCCTTTTTTCCCCCCTTAATTCCTTTTGAACTTCTGGAATTCTGACTATTTTGAAGTTCACTTTTAATACGGAAATATTAAGAGCTGGTTTGAATCTGATAATAAAGCTTTACCTTAAACTAAACACAAAAAAAACCCTAAATACACAAAAAAAAAAACCCACAATCCAAACTTTGAGAACATTAAATGGGCTTTATGCCTATTCATTCTGAAAGTGAACAGCAGCACATTTCTCAGATTACGTAAAATCCTACTTAAGAATCACTTTGTTTGGATAAAGACAGCTCACTGGCACTGGAGAAAACAAAATTAGTTTCTAGAATTTTGGTCACCTGAAAGAGCCAGGTTTGTACTTAATGACACTAGAACAACGGTAGAATTAATTTCAGTTGCCAGTTTTGTGATGCCAAATAATGATTAAGGTGGCAATAGCACATGTGAGATTTAGCTTATTAATTCCAGAAATTGAAAATGACTGTTAAGCAATTAAGCACTCTTTATCTCACTCAATAGAGTTGAAGAAAACTACAAGAAGCAATTGACTAAATCAAATCAGTCTTTTAAAGTAACTATAGAATCATAGAATAGAATCATAGAATGATTGGAAGGGACCTTAAAGATCAACTTGTTCCAACCCCCTGCCATGGGCTGGGATCAACACGTGTGCATTATTACACAGTAACATGAAAAGGATTAATTTTCCTCTTCAGGAGTTCAAAAAAGTAAGTTTCTCTCTGCCCTACTACAGTTTGCAGAGGCAGAAAGAGCCTCTGCTTCAAGACCATGGAGTCTCAAATCAAAAGTAGATTCAAAAAGTTTATTCCTCCCTCAGGCAGGGATGACTGTCTCCAAGCCATCCGATGCAAAAATGCTGAGGGGTTATGGCAATCTGCAGGATCTTAACTTTTTGACATGGCAGAATCAAACTGCGCTTAAGTATACATGACAAAACTGGAAAACAGCAAAAAGTTTACTTGGGAGGAAGGAAGCATAAATACATGGGTAAAACATCTTACAGTTACAAACTTAAGTATTTTTGAATGGGATTTCCAAAATGCTTATTTTTCACAAAGATATTCCAGTGGAGAGTTTTAAAATTGGATAAACAAAGAAATGAAAAGCCATAAAGTTAGGCAAGAAATGCTTTCAAGTTTCCTAGAAAGGAGACACACGACCTCCCTCCCTTTGAGCTAATACAAAACACAAAGAGGAGGCACGTTTTCTAAGCGCTGAAGCCTAACAACTCTAAAAACAGTCTACTTTCAATAAAATAAATTTTACTTGATGCAATAATAAAGAATATAAAGGTAAGTTTAACAGTTGTTTTCTAAAATTGTCCATTCAGTTATTTTTATTTACTCCAACACTATGAAAGATGAAGAGTTGTTTTTTATCTCCTGCCTTGCAATTGCTTTACCAAAATTAGCTTTATTGAATTGCACTGCACAGTCCAGTTCTGCATCACAAATCAATGCAGACTGATAACTTTCAAAGGGAGATTAATTTTATATCTGAAAAGTATTTTACTAATAAATCTCAAAGTTTAACAATGGAATGAAATTATATCAACAAAGCTTTTTTTTCCCTTTAAAAAAAAATCAATATAATTGCATACAATTACCCATCTTATTTGCAGAGTTTTGCTTGTTAGTAGCCTAGAAACAAACGTTATCCTACTAACAACAATCAGTATGATGCATGTGTGATGATGCTCATAGTGTCTTCTGTACTTTGACAGATTTATATGCAACAGAATATACTGATTTGGGTCATACTATAACTAGACAAAAGATTTTATTGATCTTCTTAGATTAAATGTTCTGCAAAGAATCAACTAGACGTTGATTAATTAGATTTTGACAGATCGGTACACTAAATTCAAATAAAAACATCCTCATTCACTGCTAGGTCCTATAAATAATCTAAATATAATCATTTGTAAAATAGAGAATAGGGAAGCCTACAGTAATATTTTAATTAATAATGATTGCAATACCATTGTTTCATATTCAGTATTTTCAAGAATTGTAGCCTAAGATTTAATGTGCATTTAAGGCTACATTTAACTCAAGTTTTTAGACAAGTTTCAGTCTGCAACTTTGGTATATTTGTTATGGCTTATGTTTCAGCTTTCAGTTGTCTTCAAAAAAGCGAGTCATCCACTGTTATTTCATTTGTAATTCACTAATTTGAAATTTCATGTATATAACAACTCTCAACTGTTCCAAGGTATGTATTTCAGCAATTTAAGTTGTTTGGTCAATGGCACCCTACTGCTTTCAATCTCTCCTAGGCCAAAAAGCCTTTTCCTTTCTTTCCCATCCAAGCAACAGAGTTAAGGAGAGCTGAAATCTGTGCTGGCATCCACAGGTTCTGTGTAAGAAATGGATACTGCATATCTTACAATTCTAGCCTTGGATCTAAACAATTATCTCCCTAATTTTAAACAGTTTATAAGTAGTAAAGAAAGTGAAAGTTGTTATTTACATCAAATTGGCCTCCAACAGTTTTAGTCAGTATTTTTCCCTCAGACTCCCTCCCCTACACACATTTCTCTGAATGGCTGCTTAACAGCCTTTCACTACGAGACAAAATTCATTACTTATTTTCTTGAGGTGAAATTTCAACTATCACCTGGTAAAAGAATTTACATTTAAAATAAAAAGAATGTGTGAGTGATAGAACTAGTAATAAACTATTTAACATGTTCAAAAGGGTAGCTCAGCAGAAGATTAGATATGTATATAAATGACTGCAGAAAGTGATTATAAAAGCAGACTGTTAAATATGGCTGATCAAAGCCTAAAGAATCTTACCAATTCCAGTGCAAAAAGGCTATCATCTTCCCAAACATCTTCAGAAATAGCATCACCAATAAGGAACATGTCTTCAACAAGCAATTCAAGAACTTCCATCGTCACTCTCCTACTGCCTAGGAATACAAATGAGAGGATAAATTCCAATACAGACAGAAATATTATATTATGATATTTAGAAAACATTATTTTGAACAAGGGATTATTCCAAATCTGAAATTCTCATATTTTTATTTTCCTATACACTTCCACTAAACTAATGCTAACTGCCCTCAACTGACAACAGCTCTGAATCACGGAAGACAGCACCTAACTGAAATCACAATAGAAGAGATTAAAGCAATCACACACTCGAAAAAAGACTGCATTTCCTTAAATCTTACAGTACTAAACTTCATTACAGTTGTAAATCCAATTATTGGATTTAAATTTCAAAATAAAGTCACTTATTTCCACCATCCAGTCAGCTAGGTTACAGATCTTCTATATACATTACCTATTCCTGTTAATCTGCATTTTTGGTATAGCAGTAGTGGCTTTCTTCCTGGAGTATTTTGTTTGAGATCTTCTTTTCAAAAGTAAGGAAGTGAATATACACTTTATCCTCTTGTACTTTTCGCCCTATCATTTTTCCCCCTTGTTTTTAGGCTAACATTTATTCATTTTCATTGCTCCTTCTAACTCAGTATTTCTTAATAACAAGGCTAATCTGGTCTGTCTATTAGTGACTTTTATACTTTGTACAGTTTTATGCTTGAATATGGGGCCACAGAGAAACCTGGCTCAAGCTTATATGTTTGCAACCTACATTTAATACAAATATAAACCTTCACCTAGTAACCCCAGATAATGAAACAATAGAGAAGCAATCAAAGGTCAGGAGGTTTTGTGAAGAACAAGGCAGAATATCTGGAGCCAGACCAAATATTTTCAACCTCATACAACAGAGGATGCCAAAAATTGTCCGGCATCCAAGGGAACCATACAGTTTCCCTCAAATACTCAATTTAGTGCAACTGTTGGCTTAGTTACTTGTTGATGGTATTTTTCTATTTAAAACCATGTACGCATTTCACACAACACCACTGAATTTGACACGGTCTCCCACAGCATCCTCCTAGGGAAGCTTAGGATGAGTGGGTTAGATGAATGGACAGTGAGGTGGATAGAAAACTGGTTGAAGGACAGAGCCCAGAGGGTTGTGATTAGGGGCGTGGAGTCTAGCTGGAGGTCAGTGAGGAGCGGTGTTCCCCAGGGGTCAGTACTGGGCCCAGTGCTCTTCAATATATTCATCAATGACCTGGATGAGGGGATAGAGTGCACCCTCAGCAAGTTTGCTGACGACACAAAGCTGGGAGGGGTGGCTGACACCCCGGAAGGCTGTGCCGCCATCCAGAGAGACCTCGACAGGCTGGAGAGCTGGGCAGAGAGGAACCTCATGAAATTCAATAAGGGCAAGTGTAGGGTGCTGCACCTGGGGAGGAATAACCCCCTGCACCAGTACAGGTTGGGAGCTGACCTGCTGGAGAGCAGCTCTGAGGAAAGGGACCTGGGAGTCCTGGTGGACAACAGGATGACCATGAGCCAGCAATGTGCCCTTGTGGCCAAGAAGGCCAATGGCATCCTGGGGTGCATCAAGAAGAGTGTGGCCAGCAGGTGGAGGGAGGTCATCCTCCCCCTCTACTCTGCCTTGGTGAGGCCCCACCTGGAGTACTGTGTCCAGTTCTGGGCTCCCCAGCTCAAGAGGGACAAGGAATTGCTGGAGAGGGTGCAGCATAGGGCTACTAAGATGATTAGGGGACTGGAACACCTCTCCTATGAAGATAGACTAAGGGAATTAGGTCTCTTTAGCCTGGAAAAGAGGCGTCTGAGGGGGGACCTAATTAACACTTATAAATACTTGAAGGGTGGGTGTCAGGAGGATGGGGCCAGGCTCTTTTCAGTGGTGCCCAGTGATAGGACAAGGGGTAACGGGCACAAACTTGAGCATAGGAAGTTCCACCTAAACATGAGGAGGAACTTCTTTACCTTGAGGGTGGCAGAGCACTGGAACAAGCTGCCCAGGGAGGTGGTGGAGTCTCCGTCTCTGGAGACATTCAAAACCCGCCTGGACGCGTTCCTGTGTAACCTGCTCTAAGGTGGCCCTGCTCTGGCAGGGGGGTTGGACTAGATGATCTACTAAGGTCCCTTCCAACCCTAGGATTCTATGATTCTATGATTCTATGAATTTCAAATTTATTTTTTAACTCCCCTTTTCATCCTTCAAAATCCGTTTTTTCATTTTTAAAAAAGAAAAAAAACAAGCTCTACTGCTTGTTATGATTGAACATGATTTTCTTTGTCATTTTTTCTATTTTTGCCACCTCTGTAGATTTCCATAGAACCACAGAATATGTTGGGTTGGAAGGGACCTTTAAAGATCATGTAGCCCAACCCCCCTGCAGTAAGCAGTACACTGCTATACACTGTAGAAGCCTTGTTGATATACTTGAGGAAAAAAAAAAGTATATATATATGAGTGTGTGTGACTATATATGTAGTGACAATGACCACAGCTCATGCAATCTGCAGCCCAAGTGATCTGCTCTGAGTGAGCATATGGCAGAGAATGGGACAGGGCCTTCTTGAAATCTTGCTTTTTCCTATCTCACAGAGGTGGTTTTCCATTTATTTTAGGTAAAATGTTGCCAATTTGAAGAGTATATGCCTGAAAACTCCAAAAAGCACTTTTTCTTCACAATTATTTTACAAATTCTTAATCAAATTTCTGTGTTTAAAACATACGAAAGGTGATTTAATAAATTTCTCCATTATAAGGCAAGTATTAAAAAATGGTCGTTTTAATTTGAATTATAGTTTCAGAAAAATGTTTAAGGTAATAACTAAGCATAACATCTACAACAATGCTTTGATGTAGCTGTTATGATCTACAGACACGCAAGTTCATTCCACCATATTCTTACAGGAATGTATCACGAATATACTTATTAATACTTATTTCCCAACACCTGTGGCAATTAGTATGTGCTAAGAGTTCATTCTTACTAAATGCACAGTAAGACAGATATAATCAATGACCGTAAACCAAATCTTATGCTGTTCAGATTTAAATAATTGTCTTTAAGATGTGCAGTATTAACACTGAACTTCAGACTACTATGATAGCTTAAAACTGATCACAAAAAAACAAGAAGAAAGAAACCAAAAAAAACCCAGAATCAAAGAACCTGCAACCCACACCACTATTGATTTCTGAAATGACTTCCCTCACAAGTCAGGCCATCACAAAGAAAAAAATTCCAATGAACATCTCCACAAGGAAAAGAATTTGAGCTTAACTGAAATATATGTTACATTGTAAAATACAAGCAAGCAAATTTTACAGTAATCTTGCTTTCTTTTTTCTTTACCCAATAATTTAAATAGTAAGCAGAAAAGCTACACTATACCATATAAGGTGATAATAATGTTAGTAAAAAGGCCTGTTGATTTTAAAGCAATAATTCAGAAAACGTAACCACACAAGACACATTGTGTTACTGTGTGTCACTGTCTCACACCATCACAGCATGACTTCAGATCGCAGGATTTCAGATCAATGGGTACAGGATAAAAACATTTGTTTGCTTACAATCTATGTCTCACTACAGCGGAGTGGAAGAAAGAAGAAATATGATCTAGTACAGTATAAAAAGTGTAAAAATACTGAGGGCAAGAGAGACAAAGACAGATCAACTTCATCTGAAAATGAAACTGGTTTAATTCTATGATAAGATGCAAAGAAAGAATCGTGAAGGATGGAAAAATTCACTATATTTTAATTCTGCAGATTTGAACTGACGTGCCAGAAATGGAAAAGATAGAAAATACATTTCCTGCAGTTTTACTTTATAAATAAAAAAGAAGATGCCAGAAGTCATGAATGTAGTCGTGAAGAATTAATATTTAAATATCACTATTCTGAAAGGGGAAAACAAAACTTCTACTCATTTTAGTTTGGTTTATTACCAATAAATGAGGACTGAATGCTTTTCCTGTAGCCACAGATTAATGCTGATGTTACTATGAAATACACAAGTAAATTAGTAATTTGTGACAGAACAGAAAGTCATTAAAAGTTATAAACCACCATGAAAACAATAGTAAGGGGAAGTTTCATACATATTTCATACAATTTTTATAAGTTAAAGCCTCTACCCAGCTCAGGAAATGTTGATAGGTACATTTAAAAAAGCAACTTTTAGTATTCTAGTCACAGATAAGTACACATTTCCAGCTCCTATATTGGAAAACCTTACCATGTTTACCAATACCTGTTTTGAATGACATTGTTTTACAACTAAAAGCTATTTTAGACAACCTATGAACAAAGAGACTGTCCTTCAAAAAGGCTTTGTAATTTAGAACCTTTGTAAGTTAAAATAAAAATTATTAGTTGCAATGAGAATATGATTACTTATGTTTCTTAAAACTATAATTATAATTTGTTACTGGATGCATAAGAATAAAATCAAACCTCTTCCCAGATTTTTTCTTTATTATTTCTTGAACAGTAGGAAAACCCTGTGCTCAAAGAGATCAGAACACGTTTTAAGTGTGGTTATTTTTTCATCTTCTTGAATGACATTTTATGTAGCCACACCATTTTTCCACCAGACACCCACTTCTTCCTACCACTACCTCCCACCATCAGTAAAAAGCACTTGAAACCTCTGCAGCAATTCCAGAAGTCAATAAGATTTGAACTTTATGACCTGAAAAAAGTCTCTAGAAAAGAACTGTTATAACTAGCTAGAGTATATCAGTGATCATCTATACCTTATTTATTGAAGGTACTCACCTCATAATATTAACTTCTTAAAAAGTTTGTACTAAAGATGGGAAGGATACATAAGTTAAATACTTTATTCAAAACTTTCTCACCTGTTCTTAGAAGAGGCACTGCATTTTCCAAGACGGAAACACAAAACTGAGGAAGGCTAAGCTGCTTCATCTGTAATTCCAAAGTGTCCTCATTTTCAGTATCTGGTAGGTCAATATGTGCTACCTCAAGTGGGGAATGCAGAGGGATTCTGGAGTTTGCATTTGCCTGAGTACTGTTTCCACTTAAAACAACAAACAAACAAACCAAAACAAACAAAAATGGAGACATAGTTAACTCTTGCAAAGAGAAAACCCATATATGTATAGATGTTTAAAATAGCATCAAGTATTTCAACGTCCTCCTTCCTCGATGCATATCCTTCCTCCTATCCCAATCTTTCTCTGCTATCCACCAGTGTTGCAGGAAGAGGGGGATTTTGCTTCGTCATTTTTTTAAATGTCAGAACCGGTAGCATCACGAGCAAATGCCTACTGTTTTGACAGTCATCTTCAAATGCACTTAGAAATGTGCACTGGAAGAAATACACATGCAATGAATGTGATATTACAAAAGAAAACTCAGTTGATTTGAAATGTTATTTTTGATTAACAAAGTCTATCAGTTGCTTGAAGCAAGGTCACTTACTAAATCAAATTTCAGCCTGAACTATATCTACTACATTAAAAACATTCTACGTGGCTAGCCACAAGAATCCTTAGAAGGAAAGTTAAGTAAGTGTGCCCTATGTTTGAGCCTGTTTGTCTACTGTAAAGCAGAAAATACCCCCTTGTCCAAGAAAGCCTTAAGTACAACCAAATATATATTACAAAATATACATATAGTTATTGTAATTTTTTAAAATTACAAGCTCTAGATATAGTTCACAATTTTATTATTTTCCAACTGCTTTCAAAAAGGATCTAATTCTATTGGTAGCATTATAATTAATAAAACTCAGAATGAATGGGTTTTTAACATTTTCTCTTATCTTAAACAATATTTAGCAATCTTGAATTGCTTTAAAAAACTGTATGACTTCTATAGTTGTTTTTTGTTTGGCTGCTTTTTTCATTATTAAACAAGCTGAACAAACTGAATCCTGGCATGACTGCGTTACATTATATTGTTTAACTAAATGTAAAAGATGTCTAAAGAACAGCAATTAAGAATTTAAAAGCAAACTGACTTTAAGAGGTCAACAGAAGACTATAAGCAAAACAGAACAGTTCACCACTACGTAGTGGCTGATTGCACTTACCAGAGGGTAAGGAAGGAGAGGTACCAATCACAAAAACAATTCAGAGGAGGAAAGGTTAAGTTTCCAGGCAGAATTTGAAATAGACAAACAGACAGATTGAAGAGTCTCAAGATTTAAGAGCAAGGAAAAAAGAAGAGTTACACATAAAATGGCAGTAAACAAATAATTTATATTACAATTATGTTGAAAATTACAAGATTCACTAAAAGGAGGTCTTCCATATCAAAATCAGCAATGTTAGAGCAACACTATAGTCATTTCCCTCTACCATATCTTCTGTTCAGCATCACGTTTTTCCTTATGCTGTCTCTGTGCTAAATTATATCTTTGTAAGAAATGGGATTCTTGCTCTCTGCAGCACACAGGATGCAAGAAGACAAAAGGGTACAGTCAGGAGTAGCTCATCATATGGCCATATACTTTCAATAAACTGCCACTCTCTGGTTTGTATATGTCTCATCATGGCCTTAATTGGTGCTTATTCTTATGCAGATTTCCTTACCACACAGAGAGCTGGGCCATTCCTATCCCTTACACAGTATACACCAGCTACTATTAAACTGTTCAACTGGGGAAAATGGTCAGGTCCTAGAACACATAGAGCTTTGAGTTCATTTACATTGCCAATTAGTTTCAAAATAAAAAATGAATATATTAGACTTAAGATGAGTAAAAATAACCTCTTAACATAATGACTCTCAAGATGCATTTACAATTAACTGCGTGAGTTATTCTCACCTGTAATATCACAGTCTATTTGAATACCTAGGAGTTACTCAATCACTAAGCCAATACACCATACAGACGGAGAACAACTACCAACAAGGACACAGTACGGATTCACAAGAACTCTTAAATTCCTACATACTAAAAGATATTGGTTCTTGAACAGCAGCTTTAAGTCTGCTCTGTCAAGATGAGTAACAAAAACACACACTAACCTCCTCAAAATTTTGAGGGTATACAGACAATTCATAATTTCATATTGGAGTTCAATTTTTAGGTGATAATACAACTGAAGTTTGTTGTCAGATTTAAAAACAAAATTTAAAGACTTTAATGGAAAACTTTATATGGCACTGCATTTTTGACAATACTGTACACTGTTACCTATGGGGTAGCCATTCAACTTATAAGAGCATAGGGTCATCTGCTGAAGAAAAAGAAAAATGTCTCATTTTACAGCAATATTTTGAATAAATGCTTTTCTGCATCTTACAAATATACATACAAGCAATAACAATTGGTACTAAGAGATTTCATTAAAAATATCGGTTGGGTACAAAACTGATCTTATGTATTCTGAACACCATTTAAAGAACTGTTCTATTCTTCAGCATGGTTGTGAATTTTCACAGGTTAACAAAACTCTCACATCATCCTACACACTGACACAGAGCCGATGATATTATCCTATATTAATTTTTTAATGGAAGTGTAAGTTATTTCTTAATATCTTGATCACCTGGAAGATGCTGCATCCCAATCTTGACCATCTCCTCTAGGACGCTGAACTGTCCGTCCAATCACAGATGGCCGAGGGCTACTACTTCCAGGTGATGGATTCTGAGAATGAGGAGGACCTCTTGCTTCTTGACAGTAAGACATAGATGAATTCTGGGAAGCTGTGCCTTTATGGAACACAAACCATATATTTTCCATTAGTGGAATCAATTATTCTGAAATATACTACATAGTGAAGTAAAAGTAACTAAGGTAAGATATGGAAAACACTAAGTAAATATTGGACAACTAGGACAACCTATCACTGTGAGGTAGCAGAATTTGGAAACTCAATCCCAAGGCAAAACCACTGAAAATTACAGTTGAATCATAAATCTTGAGTTTTAAAATTCAAACACAATGTTTGACTAAGGCTATTGGATGTGTTGATGTTATAACCGAATTATCAAAGAAACGGCCGATAGAATTTATTAAGACACCAAATACAGCGGCAATCTTATGAAGAGAACGAGACTACCAATTTACAGAAACAAAGTTGATTAAATTCAGCTGACAAAATGGAAACAGGAAGATCATTATAACTAATTTACAAAATCTAAACATTAAGAACTTTGTGAAATAGCCCTAGTGACTGTAAAATCCAAAACGATTAAACTACTTTCATCCATCATAATAAAAGAAGAAAATTAACACAGTTCATGAAATTAATAACTACGTTGTTAGGCACTGATAGCCTGAAAACTTTTCTGAACTCAGCCCACTTATTTTACAGTTTTCATTTAATTTTAGTTAAAAATCCCTCTCCTGCTGACATTCAGACAGTTGGATACTGGGAAAAGTTGATGAATGGAGAGCCACAGGGAACTGTAAAAATTAATAAGTATTTTAAAATAACACAAGTACTCCAAAAATATTTACTAACATGAATAGTACTGAACACCATAATTTAGCAAAACAGTTTCAGAAGGTTACATTTGCTATTAAGCTGTGGGTTGGCTTTTTTTTTTTTTTTTTAATCATTTTAGAGAATCCTACCTGTAGTAGAAACACAGCAGCATTTCAAATATTTAAAAATACCTACCTTGCTCTGTGGAAGAAAAACTTGGATCTCTGTGAAAGTTAAGTCTGATTCTCAAGGCGATGCACAACTGTTGCAGGCACGACACAGCCTGCAAAGCCAACCGATGTCTTCCATCTCCTCCAAAAGCCAGGTTTAACAGAGACAAAAGGCTCTGCAAATATAAAACCATCAACACTGGTAGCTGAACCTTCATGAATGCACCTTCATGAACAACGATACCAGCATGGGTCTTTGACTAAATATATTTCAGACATGTCTCTAAGTGTTTAGAAATCACAGGAGAGAATAAACAGGCTTAACTACTGTTTTCTTACTGAATGCAAGACTATCAGTCCTAAGGAAAAAGCTGAGTTACACATTATATTTCCACCAAAATCATTACTTTCACTACTGGAGCCCGTCAGAGGGTGTGGCACAATTTTACCTTATCCAGAAGAAACAAAGTGTTACTTCACAACACACTTCATTACTGATCCGCAATATACCTTATTACAACTAAATAACTTTCTAAATACAATATAGAGCTAACATCCCCTCTTCCATGCATCTAGAGTTTACATAAAGGAACTCCCATTTAGCTATTTCATTTAGAAACAAATTGTATCATTTACGTCAGTTCTCACTTGTCACAACTTATGCTACAGCACAATAAAACCCTTAAACTTTATGTGAATCCTTGCCTGTACAATCTTTGGCCTTTGAAGGAAGATCTCAGCTGGAAAATCTTGCATAATCACATCCTGTAGAAGCTCACACGTACTCCAAATTAAACTTTGGTTGTTACTTCTCAAAGAGCTAAAAATGGAGTTCACATTTAAATATGTATTACAACAACAAAAAACCAAAACAACCTAACCAGTAATCATTAGCTTGAACAAGTCTTTACAAGAAAGATATAATCACAATACTGAAGAATCTAAAGGAAAGAAATGCTGCAATTCTAATGCCATACCATTTTTAAATGTGAATTATTCCTTAGCTATGCTAATTCTATATACAAAAAAGAACAAACTCAATTTCAGCTGTTATCAAACACCATGTAAAACTAAGTTCCCAGAAGAGAAATAACTTTATTGATTCTGAATTTGAAATTAACATAAGAAAGCCTGGAAATTCCCTGTGAAGCTAGCGATTACCTCAGTAGTATACAGCAAGTAATCCAACTCTTACCAACAAGAAAGTTATTTTCACTACCAAGGTTCATGTATAACTTAAAAGGACTCAAATTACATATGTGAGGAGTTACATAAAGGAAGAAATTTATTAGCTATCCTCTAACACGTATATTAGTAAATAATAAAAACCTTTTGGGTATTCTACTTCACTTTTTTCTATTTTTATTTGTTTCAGAAACGACTGTTTCTGAACCCACTGTAAAAATATCAAACTTGTCCAGTTTTAAGGATCTGTGTTCTTTTTCTAGACTCAGACATAAAGGAAATTAAATATTAAAGATGTTTTCCAGCTTCAGAGATCTTTCAAAAGGAAAAAAAAGCCTATTAGAAGAAAGCTTACAGTTAGAGTAGACTTTTTAAATAGTCCAGGCCATGATACCGCACCGCTGGCTATGCTAGAAATCTATCACAGCTCTGTGTCAACTCATAAGGAATCCCAACTACAGAACTTTTCCCTAGGCCACTTCAAACACTGTTTTTCTAAATGAGAGTTAAAAATAAAACAAATCACTGGAGAAAGATGATCTGAATGACCCAATGCCTGGATAAGGCATTGTACCCAAGCTTATTGGCTGAAACCTAGGTAAGTTGCTACTGAAAGTATGGATTTCTCTGCCAAGTGGCTGTGAAGGTAAAATAAATAATGATTTTATTCCAGCTTGCTCTAAAATTAACTGAATAGAATCTTTGATCCACTTGAGAAATTTAGAAGACTGAAGTGTCATGAACAACAAAAAAAACCCCAATATGTTCTCTGAGTTAAAGAACGGAGAGCAACATTAACAGAAAACCTATTACATTACAACTCATGGTTTATCTGCTTTGCCCGACTTCAGTTCAGCTTTTATGATCATTTTTCAAAAATTAACTCATTAGGTTATTTACAGGAATAGTCTAATGATGCAGCCGGACAGAAACTCAGAACCACTCTTACCCAAGAAAAATAAAAACTACAAGCAAACAGTAATGTTTCTATTGCTATACCTTTCATTTGATGAAAGAACATGTCTATCTGTTGAAGTCAGAGTTAGCCAAGGAAACGTGGAAAATTTCAAACATTTCACTGCAAAAAAGAATGAGGATATTTTGGAGCATATTTTAGAGAAGTATCGCACTGTACATTTCCAAGGCAAAGTCAAAAACTTATGAACTATATTCTATCTGAAATAGAAATACCTTTTACAAAAGCTACTGTACAAACTCGCACAAACTCAAGTGCTTCCAATGAGAGATTTCAGCAATACAAAAGAAAAAAAAAGGCATCTCAAATCAGAATGAAACACGTTTCTAAAGAAAGTGTTAACAAATAGAAAACACAGCATTAGTGGACGAGTACTTGATCCCTCACATCATGCTTTATATCAAATTACAGTTTTGTTTTGCTACTAAAGAATACTTATTTACACAATCTCTAAAAATGGAAAATTGAC
>VXBO01013836.1:214260-250683 GCA_013400135.1 Rhinoptilus africanus | reverse complement strand
CTTTTTTTTTTTTTCCCCTCGGGCTTCTCCGAACGTTTCCACGGCGGAGGTGTGTGTGAGGGGGTCCTAAGTGAACCGAATGAGTAACCAAGAAGTCGTAAAATTTCAAAAACTTTTGGGCTAGAAAAGGAGCGGTTACGCATGGGTTTGTATTTCAATAACCGCACCTGAGAGAATTAAAAAAAAATCAACAAAACAGTGGAAACAGACACGTTATTTCGTCCTTCAGATTAATCCGGGAAGCTTCAGGTGGATATAGGCAATTACTGGCATGCTTCTAACAGCTTGCTGTTAATTACCCATGCCCTAGGAATGCAAGCCCTCTCTGTTGGTATTCCGTGCAATGCTGAAACCCAACTGTGCAGTATGAAAACCTGCGTATTCCCAGCCTTGCGGCTCGGGAAGCTGCCCCTGCGTGATGCAGTGGTGGTCCTGAGGCCCAGTCTTCTGAGACCAGAGGGGCTGCCCCTCTAGCAGCATCCGGAATAGCGAGCGCTTCAGTAGCAACTGCTGCTCTCTGCCCAGGCAGGAGCCGTCACCTCGGTGTTCTCCTTCAGCTTGGATATGAGCTCTGCACGGACCTGTAGGATGATGGCTTTTCGTCACTTCAAGTTCTGCCCGTCATTCTTCAGTGCGTATTTGCAACATCAGCTTCTGCAAAGATTGTAATTTTCTTCTTGTCTGAGTCTGGACATGAAACTGAAAAGGAAAGGGTGTGTTTCTTCATCCTTTAGTACTCACATGGCCCTGATTTGGAAGCCAGAGAATTATTTATGTTTATAGTAATAACAGTATTTGCTAATGTTTCTTTGATATGTCTGACAGCACTCTGGAAATAGCTCTTACTGACTCGTGTCAAGAAAATGGATGAGGGGGTGAAGCAGGGGATGAATCATGAAGGGGTTTAGGTTTTCTTTTTTATGTAACCTAGACTCCAGAATTACGCTGCTTTGTTTATAATGCAAGGCGGTTTCACAAAGCAGAGTGTCTTAGAAGTGCAGTTAAGACACCTAGTACATCATAGTTGTCTGACCAGAGGAATGATCTTATTTTTGAAAGGTTGTGCTTACCATCATAATTGCAAATAATAAATTGGTGTTAGGTGGACAAGTGGTGGACATTGTTGTATGTATGTTAATGAAGTGTTTGCATGTAACCGCAGCTGCACAAAGGAAGATGGCCTTGTAATATTGTACCTTTTATCAGCACCAACAAAAATGTGAAAAGTGCAGTACAGTATATGCAAATGATCTCCAAAGGTATGCGTGTCACTGCCTCTCAGTTTATGTACAATTGGTTTTCCATCCTGGTCTCCATCAGTGTGCTTTTCTTTCGCAGTAAATTCACATTAATGTCCTCCATCTGCTGTATCAAGGCTGTACTAAATTCTTAATCACAACTTAGAACTGTCTGTCATTTTGCAAGACAATATTTCTGCCTGTGGAGCAATAAAAAAAAGAGGCTTTATTAAACTAATTATAAATGTACTATGATTGCTGCAATGAGTTGTTGGAGTTTTTCCACAGGAGACTGAACTCACCTGGATCAGGGCTTTTCAAGAGCAATTACAAAAGAAGCATCACTGACCGAGTAAAAATTCCTTTTGGCTGTGCACAGTATGCTCATGTAATAAAATATGAAGAGTTCTAACCAGATGTGCACATTTTCCCCAAATAGGATTGGTGGGAACTTTATGAGACCCAGTATGAGACTCACAGTAATAATGGAATGGATTTGTATCTCATTTGTCCAGCAAGAAGGAATTGCTGAAGCAGTCATTTCCCAAAATAGACTACATAAAAACATTTCTTCAGGAGGAAGAGATGCGTCCTTCATATCTATAGGAGTGTTTGATCCAGGTCCTTCTCACCTGTTTAAATACGGTCAATCTATATTGCATCGGGAAAACAAATGTTTTCTCACATTGTCTTCATTGTCTGAATTAGTAGCTACACAAACAATTCGTAAAGTTGTTGCTAACACAGAGGTGATGTGCACTCTGTATCACTAATATACTCCTCTGCGCTGTCAGCGTGGGCATTTTGTTCGGATTTTCTTAAAAACCTAATTAACTTCAACTCCAAAAAATATTTCTAACCTTAAAGAGCAACTTCAATTTTTCTGCTTGTTTTAGACCAGAAAAGGGGTTGTGTGTACCCAAAACAGTGATCCGTAAGCACACTGTATCAGCTGGAGCAATATAATATATTTTATGCTATCATGTCTCAAAACTGGTATTCAAGATGATCACCAGTAATCAAATTTTCATACAGAGGAGTGATATGTTAGGGGCAAAGCGTGTATATCAAGAAAAATTTAAAAAAAAAAATAAACACATGCCAAAACACCAACCCTTTTGCTGGATATTAAAAATGAAAAAAACAATGGTGGATGAGATCAATAATTACTGTTGGCAATGTGAAGACGACTAGTCTCTCATTACTGGGAGTCCTGGTTCCCTCTGCATCTGCGTCTCCTGGTTTGGACTCCCACTGGTGCCTCCGCTTTGCCTCCTACCTGCTTGTTGCCAGTAGCTTACAGATTCCTGTAACTGCTTCTGAAGCCAGTTTGACTTTTTCCCTCTCCACTGGCATTATTTAGCATGGTTATCTCTTCTACCATGTATATTCTTACTGATCTGCAGTCGAAGCGTGTAGGAGTTCCACCACTGGGGAAATTAGTCACTGAATCTCATTTACATTGTCCCTTGTTGCTTCCTTACTGCACTCTACATAAGATGAACTTTAAAGAGCTGCCTACTCCTGTCTCCTCACAAGCGTGGTTTCTATAATTTCAATAACTTTTTTTAATCTCTTCTTTATCATTTGGGTTCTGTACCATACCAATAAATTGGTGATAGGTGGACAAGTAGTGGGCATTGTTGTGTATCTATGCTCATGAAGGTTTTGCGTGTAACTGCAGGTGCACAAATGAAGATGGCCTTGTGATCTTCATGGTTGTGTGAAGATTTTTTGACTTTCAGCCATCTTTTAGCACTTTTAATAAGGGATGCTTTGTAACTTTGAAAATTCCCTTCAGTTAAATGTCGTAGAGAGAGATGAGCTTGAAAAGACCTTTTCTATGTCTTTTTTAAAGTTTTCAGTCTCCTTTTATTTTTATTTATCACTTCTGTGGTTCATTCATTGCAAGATGAAGTCTTATTATCTCTGCATTCTTTTTTCAAAGCTTTCTATGCACAACTTTTTTTTTTTTCCTTTTCTTACTGCTTTTGAGTTCTGTCCTCTTATGTTCCTAAAGTTCTCTGAAGTTCACCATATCAAAGACTCTATCTGACAGGGTCTTGATTCCATTTTTGATAATATCCTTACTCAGCTTCACTGTTGCAACTTCTAATTCTCCATGAATTTCCTGCTGTATGGCTCTTGACATACGTCAAAAAGCAGCAACCGTATGAAGAAACATCAGGGCATGTCAGATGCAAAAAACCTACAAACTCCAGGTGCCTCTCTGAAGGGAACACCAAAGAGGGACTGCGATGCCCAAACCTCACTGACTGCTATAGCTAAAATGAACCTTACGACTTGCCAGCTCAGAGAAGATTGCAAAAAGGAAGGAGAGAAAGCAAAGAGTATGAGAACATTGGGAGTGGAAGGAGGCAGAAACAGACAAGAAAGTTTAGATGAGGAATTCCCCTGCTGAGAAATTATCTCTGCATATTAACCACCTTCTCAATCTGCCTCTTGTTTCATTTTAGAGTCCACTTAAAAGTCTCCCTTCCTGCCCTGAAGGTCTTCCTTGCTTGCTGTCACCTCCAGTTTTCTCACCCTTCTCTGTTCACTAGCTGCTATTGGTAAAAAAGTACATTGGTATCTAAAATATAAAAAAACAACTGTTGTTTACCTATATATACAGTCCAAACTGGACCTACTGCACATGCACGGTAAAGACAATCTGGGTATATGTAGTAGTTGTGTGTTTATTGCTTTAACTGACCACCAGATTCCTGAAATTAGTATTCAAAATCAGTAGGATGATAGCAGGCTTGTAAAGGTTTTCTGTAAACATCAGTGGAGCTGCATGTATAAAAACCCTTTCATTTGTGCTTTCTGCAGTCAGGAACAGCATTTTATTTTTTGCATTATCTTAAAGCTTGTGACAAGATCTCAACAGGTGCTTTAATGTAAGTTCTTGAATTTTACTGCTTCCAAATCAGATACATAACACACAGCCTAAGTCCAAGTTACAAGTATTTGTGTTTGCAGCACTGCAGATGCAAATTTGGAAGTTCATTTATGATATTATTAATTTATTGTTTATATTTTCTTCCCTAGTGAGACTTTCTAATTTCTCTGTTTGCCTTACTTATTTTCCATTTAACTGGATCTATCATCTATGCTAAATTGCATATGCAGATATGCAGTTGACTTATAGAGTGGTGCAGAAAAAATGCTTGCATCTAAATAATTGCTAGACAATTTAATTTTGTACACATTATTGTATTTGGTGAGTCAGTCAATATCAATATAAATGCCTACCATGCAACGGCAAAGCAAAAGGACTTTAAAAAACCTAAGTGAGAAAATCTTTCTTCCGTGATGTTTGCTTAAAACATATAAAAGCACATTTTTACACCATGGGTAATGAATTTACGGAATTTGTTGGCACAGGAGGTTGGCTACGCAGATAGTACCAGTAAACTCAACAAAAGATGAGGCAAATTAAGGGAGAATGGGCCCGTAGAGAGGCACTAGAGGCAGAGGCAGGGATGGATGTGCCCATTGGCCTTCCAAGGCAGCAGTCGGGGTCTTTGGGCAGGACCGGGCAGACGGAGCTGGGAATGCATCTCCCCCCAGCAGTGTCTCGGGTCATCACTTGGGGACAGCTCGATTGATCTCCCCCAGTAAGACATTTCTTACTCTCATCTGATGTATGAATTTAGATCCCATCAAAGGAAAGATACCAGGAACAGAAAGGGAATACAACTTCGGGAATGCAGACAAATAAGATTATTAGCCTTTACAGCTCTGAAAAGAGCCTCCTGCTTTTAGCATTTGTAACATTCCAAACCCTTCAAAAGAGAGAGATAATCCATCAGATTTGTAATGACCTTTTCACAGGTAGTAGGCATCTTCAGAAATATAAATCCAAATTAAACTGAATGTTGGCATGGGTTGGATTTGTGTTTTTTCTTCCCAAAATGAAAAAGCTGGACTAAACTGCTAAGAATTGTATCTGCATCCACTTCACAGAAAGAGCTGGCAAGGCAATGCCTAATGTACGTAACTAGTTTGCTTTATTTGAGGGCATGGTGCATTACACATGATTTCTGGCTCAGGATGCATAATTACCACATATATTTTCTGCTTTATAAACAAATTCTAGTTATATCATTTAAAATTAATAAACCACTGATAAAACCCTTGATGTTATTAAAACATCTAGCGTTTTAGCTTGTATCAAGGCACTTCTTTACTGCTTTTAGATAATTTAGCACATGGTTTAGTGCACTTACTTCATAAAGACAGTTTCTTCTAAAGCAAGCTTCTGTGGTTTATTGCTTGGATAATATTAAACATGTCAATATGGTCTACAACTCTAGAAAACAATATATTCTTGAGAACTGTTAAATTGTCATAGGCTTTACTCTTTTCTGCTAATACTAATGCTGTACGTCATTGCAAAGGATAAAAATATTTAAGTAATCAGTTCTCGGATTTGGAAGATCTTCCCATTTTAGCCAACATTATGATGTAACGGTAATTTTGTTTTTCTTCTGATGTAACTGTAATTAAATCACCAAGTCTTGGTAAAAACAGGAAATAATTATTTTTAAAATACTGATGGAGTCATCATTTTGTATCATATTAATTTATGGACTTGTAAAAACATCATGTGACATTAATAGAGTTCAATATAACTTAGAATATTATTACTGTTAATTAATAATAATAGTATCTGCAATGTATGTAATACTCTTTATTTGCCTCAGAAAGTGAGTTTTCCAAACTCATGTCATTACGCCTGCGCATCTCAGTCATATAGTCACATTCAAAAGTCTGGCCATTAATTAACCATTTCACTTATTTCACAGTCTCTGAGTTACAGAAGAAAAGAGAAGCCAGTGTTGAGTGTCTCCCATTTAATAATTTTCTTCAGTGTTACTCTTCCTAGAATTAATAAATAACCAAAAATGGTGACAAAGAAAGAGGGAATGAGATTCTGTTTCCATTCTGTCTTTTCAAGACTCTAACAAGTTCCTCAAATTTATGGGTCTCATCACACAAATAAGAGGTTACCTGCTGTTCACACAAAGAGTTTGCATCCTCCAAACACTGTAGATTCACATCGGGCAGAAAAAACAAGAGGGAGAAAATTACTGAGGCAATATTGTACTGTAAATTGCATCCTGATTTGAGTAGGGCACAATTTCTAAAAAGAAACATAAGAGATACTCATACAGCAGTGATTTGACTAGTGCTGCAGTTGCATTGTATTTCTAGCTTTTGGAGAAATCTTGAAAATACAATAGTCATATGCTGAAATATTTGACAATGGAGTTAGATGCTCTATCTCACGTTGAAGTGGAAGAAATATATTAGGAAAATTTTCTGTCATCAAACTCCTTACAATTATAAAAATATTTATATTTCTGTCTTGAACACAATTTTGAAGTGGTATATGCATGAATTCCAGATTTAGACTTCATTTTTTAGATAGATTGTCCCAAACACAGATCTGATTTCTTGATTCCTCACATGACTTATAGACTTTGAAACTGAATCCTGGACTCCAGGTATCTTGTGATACCATTCCTTGCCCTCTAAATATTGCTGTTGCTATTCCATTTGGTACTGCATGCTTTTATAAGTGCAGTAACTGTTAGAGCCCCTAATACTGCATATTTCTCAGCTGCTGCTTGTGAAGGCGGCAGAAAGTCACATGGCTTGTCATTGCCCACAAATCTGACATCATGACATCTGCAAGAGCTGTAGTTGCCTGAATGTTCTTGGACAGTAACATGAACAGTGTGAGACTCTCAGTTTTTGGCAAGCTTTCAGATCTTGTTAAGACCATTAAACAGGCTTGGAATAATATGTATATTTTTGTGACTACAGACCCTAAGATAAGGCATTTGTTTCTGATAATTTGATCTGTAAATATAACTAAACTATTTCATATAATTGTCAAATTGTCATTCAGTTGTATTCCTTACTGTGTTTTCTGACTCAGCTTCGTAACCCCCTCTGAATTGCTAAAAATGGAAGAATATCAGCTGGTATGTTTTGAATGGCAACTCTTACATATTTTTCTTTCTGATCCCATAAGCACTTTTTTGTAAATATCATACTCAAATTCACCTGTAACACTTATAAGAGACACAGTGTATGTGGGAAACCTATTTTCTGTTCAAAACTTCAGTTCTGCCTTTAGAAACAGGCGTTTTTCCAAATATCCTGAGAACATTTTTCAGAAGTCAGTTTCAAAATGTAACCATATGCATGCCTTCACCTAGTCATATTTTCTTAGTGAACTGACAAAAATAAGTTTTTGCTAATGTCACCCTGCTAAGTTAGAGTAGCTGCCAAGTAGCGAGCGGGATGGACCATATTCTGCCTCCAGAATTAACCACAGGGCTGATTATTAGCAAGATTGGGTCTCTCCAGTCGTCAGAGGTGGCAGGCAATGAAGGACAGGCAGAGGAGGGGGGGACACGGTTCATTTGCAGGTAGCTGAATGCACCCTGTTCATGTACTGGCATGTGTAGCCTGCAAGAATAAATGAGACATCGACAGAGACACCCAGCAGAGCTGCCAACTTGTCATTTTTATGATTTTTTCTGATCATCATTTAATTTGGTGAACATGCTAAATATAAAATGCAGAAGCTTCGGTCGCACTCAGTGAGGAAGGGGTCATATGTTAAAACACTGAAGCTTAGATGTCAGCACTACTTAGAAAGGCAGAACAAGCCCAACACCTATGTTTCACCCACACTACAGGTTTATATATATTTATCTATATGATATATATTTATATATATGTATACATATATGTGTATGTAACACAAGGAGAAGACTGCTCTCTTCACCTGTCCCTGATTTCCACCTTCTTTTGCCTCTGATTTTGCCAGGGCTGCCTGGAGGAGTGAATTATTCGATAGCATGCATTATCTGAGGATTTATTTTCAGATGAAAGCACTTTTAAAGGTTGCTAATAATCTGAAGTACTCATAAGCATGAAATTATGGAAAGCTTTTGGCTACTATCAATGAGTCAGTTTTAATTGGTTTTCCAAGTGTAAATTATATTTTTGCAATCCTTGGTAATGCCTTTTTCTGGTTTCATATAGGAAACTTTATTAATAGCATCCTAAAGATACGAGATATATGACACATGCTGGGCTAAAAATATTTTTATTCAGTACTGAATTCTTTACCATCTTGGTTCGCACGTTCATCTTGATCTAGTAGCAAATTTCATACAAAATATGCATATTTGGATGTAACAGTGAGAAAAGTATAAGATGTTTTAATTTTTTTTTTTTCATAGAAAATTCAGTCTGCTTACAGGCAGTATCTAAATGTTCCATACGCCCATATATAGCGAAGAAAAACACACTGCTTTTTAATGAATGATATAATGGTGACCGTTTGGAGAGCTAGGGCTGTTTTGTTGGTCAGTGTTTATATTCTTTAGTTTACAGGACAGAAATCTGTGTTTCCTAATACAATTATATTTTTGAAGGGTTTTTTACAATTTTTTTTTTTTAGGGATTTAAATTCTATGAATTGAATATAGGCCATAAGAAAAGAGCCATGTAGCTTCCAATTCCTGATGGCAGGGGCAGAGGAAATAGTAACCCAATATCTACCTATTGCTTTGTTCACTGCCTGAAGGAAGCAGAAGTATACCAATCTCTAAGAAAGACTTTTACTGTAAAAACATTCCTTGAAATTGTCTCTCTGTTTGCACTAAGCAAATTTTCTCTACAGATACTGAAAGAAACCTGGATGAGACAGCTATGGCAGAGGCCCAGGCAGCCTAAAGTAGTTCATCGGCTCTTTTAATACGAAGGCTGTAGCTGAAGAAGGTGAAGACTGTTTCCAGTGCCAGCAGGTATCTCTACAATCTAATTAGCTCTACAATTAGAAAATAACTAATTTCATTAAGAATCCATTTGAGCTGTGCAACCCTTTCAGAAGGCACTGTGTAGATTCTCTGTTACTAGTGCTAGATAATCATCTGTCTGATACGAAGCACAAATTGCTGTTAGATCTCAATCCTGTCATTCTCTTAAGTCAGAGGTCTATTACAGGCTCAGTAGAAAGATGACTGCGGGTTCATATCGCCTCGCTGTGTACAGATTAAACAGCATTTAGCTGGTGACGTTTGAAAATGAGAGGTTTTGATCCCAGATTGTGCCTCCCCAGATTTTACTTTTAGCTCTCAAGCCATCCATTTAACCACCTGAAAGCTGTACCGCTACACAGACATCCCTCAGTGAAACGACAAGCTGTTGGCTAGCATTTCTCCGTAAGCGTACGCATAGGAATGAGGATAAAGAACAGCATATTCTCCTCTTTCCTTATTCTGATCTTTTCAGAACTTCCTATGTTTCATGAGGACCTGTCCAAAGTGATAAAGGAATCCTCGTTAGTGGTAGGCAGTAGCCCCGGCACCGTTCAAGCGAGGATGCTGTTCCTACGTGGATGTCAGCAGGGCCGGCGCGGGGTGGGAGAGGATGCGCGCAGCTCCCGGCAAGGGCAGCAGCAGCTGCTGTGCCTGCACCTCCAGCACAACAGGGAGCATCCCTGGGAGCTCCTATCAGTGCAGGGCTCATCTTCCTCGCTGCTAGCGTGGGGTCAAAACCGCAATCCAGCCCCAAATGACTGCCCGATAGGTTGTACACACTAACATGACGTGATCCTGCTTGGCTTCAGCTGCAGCGTATTTCTGTCTGAAGACCAGCTGCAGCCTCACTGCTGCGTGTTTATAGACCCCACTACTTGACACGCTGTTTACAGTGCATGACAACTAATGAAAAAGGGTTTAATTAAAGTCTTTTTTAATCTTTTCGTTGGTTCAGTTTTTAAAGGAAATGTTCTAAAAATGGAGCGATGCAGGGCACCCCTCTGGGCAACCTGAGCCACTGTACAAGAAACTGGTGGTGCAGACAAGTCCTCTTTGCCCTGAGGACTGTAGTGCAGCAGAAGCACAACCTGGGAAAATGGGAAACTCTCTGAGATATGCTAAAGATAGAAGCACAGTTTAACAACGACACCAGAAAATACTCAGAAGCAAAGGAATCTTCATCAACTTCTATTTCCCTACAAGGTATATTATCACAACTGAGTATCTTCAGTAGGGAGGGGGAAAAAACCAAACAAACAGACACAAGATGGTCTTTATCACTTAAAGACATTTTTCAGGTCTCATATATTGAGCCAGCAATTATCATTAATTCATCCTGAAAACTTCCAAAACAGCATTTAAAAATACCTGGTGAATACTCTGGAGTTTCCTCCTTTTCTTTCTACGCCCAGCCATCACTGATGCAAGTAGCAAAGCCTGGGATGCCTGGTAAAGAGCAGAGTAGAATTTACTCATGGTCCATCGGCAGTCAGAAGGAAAACTGATTTCCTGCATGTCCCCTTGAGGGATGTTAAGGGAAAATTTAATGAAGTAAATTACTTTGCTGGTATATTAACTGTCTTAAGACAAAGTAATAAAGAAAGCAATGCATGACCTGTATCACTAACAAAAGAGGACAGAACCATCCTTTAGGTCCTCAAAGGCTGTAGATTTTTTACAAAATATCTTTTTGACCATGAAAGGATGGATTAGGGCTCAGAGTTTTCATAAGCAGCTAAGAGAGCTGGATACCCCATTCCTGTTAACAATAAGGAAACTGGGCACTCAGGGTTGCTAGGCAGTTTTGCAACATCCACACCTAGAAATTACAAATTAAAGTCTAGAAAGTATTCCAGCTCATTTTTGCATTGAAGGTCAGAAAGTCCTGTCTAGCATTTATGAAGGCTTTATTTAGCCTATTTTGACTGTTTCTAATGATTTCTTACTTTTGACTTGTGTAATTATTCTGAACTCGTTTTGTTGGGGTTTTTTTGCTTTATATATTTTTGGCTAAAGATTAATCGTGTTTTTCTGCATTCCGCTTTGCACGCTTATGTTTTCATTCCTGACAGACAACAGGCTATTTATACCCCTCTGATTCTAGCACCTTATATATATTAATCAATGGGTAGTGTGTTGTTTGTCTTAAACCTTCTTGCCCCATGCAATTTCCATACATATTCATGCAATTCCATCCATATTCATTTTTTTCCATTTTCTTAATACATCAGTTTCTACAAGCTTTTCCTTCTTTAAAGAAATTCATGATTAATCTATGTGATTTACAAACTGTAGTACAAAAAAATGCCAGCCCACTGCCACCATTTCAAATTGCATACAAAAGTTGAAACCTTAGTCCAGTAAAGTCATGGATGTTTTTTACTGACATAGAATGTAATCAAGTCAATGGGTTACTTTAAATTATTGACAAATGACCAGCCTAAGGTGTATATATATTTGTTATTTTTCAAAAAGAACCGAGTTCTTTACTTTTAAGAACTTAGGTTTCCTCTTAAACATTCTGCTGGGCATTTAGAAAAAAAGAACTGTCAAATTCTAATATCAAAATACTAGGACTCAGAACAGAGGGAGAAAAATGTCCTGTAACAAGCCCCAGTGCTACGTGGTCCCCAAGTATTTCTCTTTTATATTTAATCCAGATCAAGTCAGAGAAGATTTAAGCAATATTTTACGACTAATTTTTAAAGTGTTTTCCAGATCTGAGGCCTTATATGACAAACTCTCATGCTGAAATTGTTTGACAGTCACCAGCTTCAAAAAATGGAGCTTAATAGGGTGACACTGAGATAACCCCTACTATTCTGCTGCTTCTAAGATAAAATGATATATGCACAGTATACAGTTACATTTAAAATTCTTTCTGAGAAAATGATCAGTAATTCACTACTAAAGAAATTCCACTGACTTCATAAACTGTGAAGTCATGAGCGCTCTGCGAAAGAATGCCACTAGAAATCCAAGAAGATCTTGTTACTTAAATATTTCATCACAAGTTACTTGTTATTGATGTGACAGTTTTCATACTTGGCATAGCAAGCTACCTCATCCAGCAGCACTAAAACGTCCTTTTCTAGAAGAGACCCTGTCCTCATGTGTGAGGATATTTCAGTAGCACATGCAGGCGTGAGGGTGTGCACACACAGAGCCGCAGGCGCTTTTGAGTAGCAACCCTCTGCTTATCCTTGAGTCTGCCTTGACATTAAACTGCCTGTCTCTAGATTTCATTTTTTTAAGGAATTACTTTCATAGTTCCCATTGCTTTAAGTTGGTCGAGAGGAGTCAAATACAGGTGTCGACTGGAACATGTGTTTGACAGGGAGGAGGTACAGGAAGGGACACCAGGGAGCTGGTCACCCTGTGCTGGTTACGATCTCGGGCAGAGTCCTGTGCATTCAGGAAGCCTTGGGGCTCAGCTTAGTATTTGGACAGTTTAGGAAGTAGTTGCAACTCCTAAGCTCTCAACAGCGTTACACAATTATCTTGGTATTTGAGGGAGTAGAGAGACTTCCTCTTTAGCTGAAGCATCCCACACTGGGCAAAGCTTTAAATAGATTACCAGGTTTAGATAGGATATTAACTCAGATGTTGATCAGGTATGATAGATCCTGTCTTTATATCTTTCCATGACACAAATAAAGCAAGTGGTTTTCTCCTGCTTTGTTACTCTTTGTTTAATCTGAGATGTTAACATTGCAAATTTTTGACTTTGAAAGATTCTAAACAGTTTTGAAGTTTCAGGCTGCAGTTATAAAATAGAGTCTTCTAAAGACAACACTCATTCTTTTGATAACAGATGAGTCAGAGAAGAACGTAGACACGGGCTTCTTGCCTCTAAACTTATATTAATAGAACTTCCTTGTTTGAGAAAATGGTTCAGAACTTCAAAAAGAGATACTGGCCCAGCTGAAGTAAACACTCTTAAGTGCCCGGATATGACTAGTTTTGGAAAGAAAAGGTATTGATATTAGAGATAGTTCAGCTCAGCAGTGTATCACAACAGCTGCGAAGAGCAGTGCAGCATTTCTGGATACTGAAGTGCAGTTTAGTGCTTATTCCTGGCAAGTGGCATGGAAACAATCCTTGCAAAAACGTAGAAAGATACAATAAGGTACTCTGGATTGCCAGATTTTTATGGACTATAACTTTTAGTTTGGCTAGAACATTATGACAATGAAAGCAAAAGCAAAATACCCTCTTAAGGAATTATGAGCTATCTAATCATAACTAAATCAGATAGAAAATGTCTACACTTGCATTGCTACTTTATTTGTATACAGAGGAGGAGGTGAAATTTTTAAAGAAGGTCTGACTCTTGTCTGGGGCAGACTTTCAATGAAGGCAAAAAAATGCAGGACTTTTATAGATTTATATTTTACCAAAGCACTGAGGTGGGTTTATAATTGTGTGGAGAGGTTTATCCCCATGCATTACTGAAATCAATGGGACTATGACACAAAGCAGTGGAAGGTCTGGGCTAGGCTGGCCTGGCCATTAAACTTAAGAAACAGGAAAATGAGATAAATATATGGTCACTCATACTCAGAATTAGACACTTCCATGTATGATTGGTTGTATACTATTAAAAAAAAAAATCCCAGTATTTGTGCTTACTTTTTCTGGGTTTTTTTAATAGAAATTAATACCTTATGGCATTCCATGTGATTTCATGGCTTGTAAAATCTCTGTGGGAAATCCTAAACATATGGGAAGGTCCTAAATAGAAAATCCTAATGACTTTATATAACTGACACAGGAAAATGTTCCCGGTGATTTTCAAATTAAACATTTCAAGTCAAAGAAAAGAGGACATAGAAACTAGTGGTAGTAAGGAAACTGGTTGTATGCCTTTCAGTGGGTACTTATTACCAGTCCTCAACTATGTATTACATCTAATAATTCCCATGCACATGTAAGGAAAAGACAATAAAACATAGGAACAGAAAGAGCTAGGAATACAGAGAAAGTTATCTTCATTCATTACCTTACAGATTTTGTAACTCACTTGTTATGCCAAAGTGCTGCGTGTCCCACATACATACATCAGCATGCCATAAAATTTTGGAGTTTTTTCCTTTCTGATTAACAATATAAAATAGATTATTTTTTCTTTTACATGGAAATGTCTGTAATTGAAAGTCAAACTTCAGGGGACAAATGTTACGAAGATGTTTGGCTCAGAGTTCATTAAGTTTTATATAATGCAAAACTATTTTATAAACAACTGCTGAGTCACAAAAAATTATGTAAATTATATACAGAACAAATTTAAAAGATCAAACAGCCCATCTCTTGGCTGTTACAGGATTGTTCTTTACACTCTCCAGTACAGTCCACTTCGTTATCATCAAAAAGAGCAGTTAATGTAGCCTGAATTCCCCCTAATACACATTTTGCATTTAAGTGGATCTGTCATGCCTAAATATTTTGCTATTTTAGGTCAGCTCCAAAGTGACTAGCTTCCTCCTCCCTGCTTCCTCCGGTTTAATATAGCTTAAAAGGGCATCTTCAGGGGATAACACATTCCCTTTCTGAGGATCCTGACATTTGACAGCGACTATCAAATACTCTACTGGATATGCTACACTGAAATCAATCAATGCTGTTAATGCAGTCACATTCGATGCCCTTAAATATGCCTTGCGAGAAGATAAAACATGAATAAACATCTAAGAACACTTACGGATTGAAATAAACCTGCTTCTCAGTGTAAACTTTCTTTTTCTTTTTTTTTTTTCTCCCTCTCCCCGAGGTTTGAACAGCCCTGAACTCTCTGATCAACTGGATTCGCACCTTTTCTGCTGCAGGTTTTTCTCCGTTGTTTCTCGGGTGACCCACCGAGGACTGCCTCCTTTATTTTTAGGTACTCCTGCTATTAATGCCAGCAGATGTGGGCAACTGGGGAAAATCGATGTTAACTTCTTGTTTCTTTCTTTCTATCTCAGCCTCTTGGCTATTTGCATACATTGTCATGTAGTTGGGTTACAACAACGGCTGTCCTAAATGGCACTTTGCAGCAGATTTGCATGAATAACAATGACAAGCAGTGAAGCCTCACAAATGGCTTTGTTTGCTAATTTGTAATGTGGAGGTCAGATATAATGGAATCTGACCTTTGAGGCTAAGAGGAATTGCCCATATGCTGTTCCCAGATCCAGAAACAAAAGCTCCACACATAAAGTGAAACTATTGTTAAACTGCTGTTACACGCAGAACACTTGATTCTTTATTTCTTTGTTTATTCTGTAAACCATTTTCTCAAAACTTGGTTACATTGGTGCAAATTGCAACCAAGATCTGCCCTGACTTGGAAGCTCTGTCTCAGCTGAGATTTAAAAAAAAAAAAAAACCAAATTGTTACAGGAAATTCCAACTATTTTTTCAGAAGCTAAAAGCGGTCAAGAATGCAAAATGTCATTTATCCAAGGTAAAATTAAAGCATTACAAAAGGTATTAATGTTTTGTTTCTTTTCTTCAAGGAATATTATTAAGTACTGTTTCATTGGATGAGTATACTTTTATTGTTATGGTATAAATTCATTGTTGGAGTAAAGGTAAGATTGCCCTTCAAAAGAAGTAACAAATGCGTTAACAGTGTAGCTGCATAGGATTGTCCAGTTTCTACAGACAAGCTTTGTGAAAATATTTCTTTAGTTTGAATTGGTATTAACTGGAACTCTGAAATTCAATTCACAGCCAATTGTGGTTTACAGAATCGTGGATTTGGATACCAGAGGACATTATGGTCACTGAAATAACTATAATTACCAAACTGTATCAATACTGAGGAAAAGACAAATTTAAAAAGTTTTACAAAGCTAACTTTAAGCTAGTTAACACCCAAGTTGAGTGAGAGTCACATAAAATTCAGGCCAAATCTAACAGAGATTTAGATTTCCAAGTATATGTGAACTTGTTGGCAGAGTACACTGAAGTTATAGTTCTGGATTTTATGGCTTAAGTAAGAAGTTGTTTCATTTTGTTACATTGCTTTAATGTATCTTGAGATAGGTGACTTTTTTTGATATATTTTTTAAAATTATTACAATTGCAGACTTCTAAACATTATGCAGGTTATTCTGATTGCTAGGTAGGAATCACTGGTTATAAAAAAATAGAGTTTGAACATCGAGGCTTGTAAAATTGCATATTTAAATTTTAACACGGTTGATTTCGTCCTTATTTTTTCTGTATAAGTGAAATAGAGTACCATTTAGCTTATCATCTGTATATACATTATAGATAATAACTTATTATATAGATTAGACTTTGGATTTAATATAAAAAATTCAGATGTGTCTGTTTCATATGGATAGTACTGGACTTTCTTCTGTACATTACTAGTCCCAAGGTCTTTGACTTAGCTTTTTGTATTATGTATGTCAGGGCATGTGGATGGTCCTTTCCTTAGTCTGTTTTCTCCAGTGAACAGAGATTGGACAAGCAGAGAGAGAGAGAAAACTTGTCACATCTCTGCAGCATTTGGATCCCTTGATATGAAAGATACTGTTTCCAAGAAGCTTTTAAATTTACTTTGAATTTTGAGGACAATTCGAGAACAATAGGGAAGTCCTACCTCAGTCTAATGTGCTAAATATGACTGGGTAAGCTTTGACTATTAGCAGCCTGTTTGATAATTAATGTGTAATAATGGAAATGATACCTGGACCACAGGCACTGATTCTTTCAGCAGTTCCCAGCAGATGCTCAAGCACTTGTATAACCGTGAAGGGCATGAAACACAGGATGAAATTGCTGCTACATTTAATTAAGTTGCACAACAGACCTGAGAGGCAGGTGAGAACTATGAGTTATTTTGCGTATACAGAATGGAAAACAAACTGGTTAAAGGCAAATGCCAGCTCAGGCTCCGGCTCAGGCTGAAGGGGCCCCCGGCTGCTTCTGTGCCAGGGGAAACAGGCGTGCAGGCACCGTGACAGGTGGAGATGTTACAGCTAGAGCCTCTTTTCTGTTGCTCATTTGTACCTCGTCCAAGGCAATATTTTTATGACTACCTTCAAATGAGAGGCACACATTTGAGTGATTATCCTTGCTTTCCCAGGGCCTGAATTTCTGGTGTTGGAACACCTGAACATCCTTCCCCTTGTCTTTTCCTGAGGTTGGAGATGCTCAGGGATGTCTCAAGATATATTCTCAAGTACTTCAATCCAAAGACGGTCATACCCAAAACGAGGAGTAACTTATCGAGTACTGTGGTTTGAGACCTGTACAGCTGACACCAGCAGTGGCTGTGGTGCTCAGGTTTTAGTCGTACCACTGGACTGCTCACCCGTGCACCTTCCAGCAGACGCCACTGATTCCTTTGTGCGTTGCTTTGGGCCCCAACTTAAGCTTGGTTTCAGCCAACCGACCCCTGAGGCAGTGTCTTGGTTTAGGTGGTGAGGTTTTGGCAGCAGGAGGATTGCGGGGGCAGCTTCTATGAGAACAGACCAGGGGCTGCTCCGGTTCCAGCCGTCTCCAACAGACCCACCGCAGGGCACAGCTGAGCCCCGCAGCCAAGGTGGTGGCACCTGTGGGAAAGCGTATTTAAGAAAAGGATAAAAAAGCTGCACAGCAGCTGTGAGAGAGAGGAGAGAGAAAATGTGAGAAAAGCTGCCCTGCAGACAACAAGGCCAGAGAAGGAGGGGGAAGAGGTGCTCCAGGCACTGGAGCAGAGATTCCCTGCAGTCCAAGAAGACTATGGTGATGCAGGTTGTCCCTGCAGCCCGTAGAGGACCCCATGCTGCAGAAGGTGGACATGGCCTGAAGGAAGCCGCAGCCCGTGGAGAGCCCACACAGGAGCAGGCTCCTGGCAGGAACTGCAGTCCGTGGGGGCATCCACACTGGAGCAATCTGATCCTGAAGGATTGTATTCCATGGGGAGGAACCATACAGTTGTGAAGGGCTATATCACATGGGAGCGACCCCACACTGGAGCAGGGAAAGAGTGTGAGGAAGGAGTGGCAGAAGAGCTGTTCTGGAGTGACGTCCCCTCTGGCAACACCGGAGGATGCAGAGGAGTCAGGAGTGAAGGAGTGAAGTTGAGCCTGGGGAGAAGGGAGGAAGCATAGGGGAACACGTTTTTATTTTTGTCTTTGTTTCTCACTCTATTCTTAACAGACAATAAATTAAATTAATCATGCTGAAGTAGAGTCTATTTTGTGCATGTCTTTATCTCCCTGTCTTTATCTCAGCCCAGAAGCTTCTCCATCTTATTTTCTCCTCCTGTCCTGTTCAGAAGAGAGAGTGAGAAAGCAGCTGGTTGAGCACCTAACAGCCAGACAAGGTCAACCCTGGTACCACAGGCAGTCAAAGAAGGTTGTGTCCACAATAACTCATTTGATTAACTTCCATTCAAGAACTATTTCTTGGAGGAGTGCTGGATATTACTTTGCCATTGTAGGTTTCTTTTGGGAGTGCCACACTGCTAGAGTTCTTCTGCAGATCTTAGACAATCAGCTCCTATAGATCCTGCAATGGTTTAGGATTTCTTGAGATAAGGTAGCTTCTGTGCTAAGATACATGTCTTCTGACAAAATCTGCAATTTCTAGATACACATATTTCTGATTTTTTTTCAACATTATATGAAAATGGTGTATGTTTCCAAAACATGAACGTTATTTCAGTATCTTGCATCTTTCATAATGTTTAGAGCTTCTTAATCCAGTCCTAAGATGTCAGATAAAGCAGCATCCAGAGCTTAAATGGGATTTTAGATATCAAAAAATGCAGAAAACTTTTTACTAGTTTCCAAACATCAATGTCTTAATCAAAAGAATACTTGGATGAAACTGTGGGCTCTCTGAATGGTGGGAGCTGCAAACTCTATTAAAGACCTATCCATCTTCCATGTATATGTGATCCTAAGAAACAAAGAGGATTGCTATATTTGTTTTAGTGTTTATTCTCACCTAATTTATATGAAGAAAAGGCAGTGAAAATATCAGCTTGTGGCAGTAGTTTTCAATAAAATGGGTGATGATGCGAGTAGAAGCATTAAACATTTAGATAGTATCTTTGATAAAGGACAAACATAGATAAATAAGGTCACAACTTACACCAATTTTCAGAAGAAAAAAGTGTGGTGTTGTATTCCCATTACTGGAGAAAACTGTTCAGATGTACAGGATTTCTCCTGTCTGGCTGATGGCTCCTCTCTTGGGATTCTTCCAAAGCTCTATCCTCAGTTTATGTCTTAGACACTTCATCAGTGTGGCAAACAAGAAATTAAAAAAGCTTTTGGAAGCTAATATCCTGATAGTGAAAAAATACTTCTTAAGTATTTTGTAATGACAGAGGAGAAGAGTAGATACCTAAGAGTGTCTGAAGCTTCTGCTTTCTGGTAGCACTCAGCCTGACCTGGTGGCCAAACATCAGGCTATAGCAGATAATTGCTAAATACCCTCACAAACACTATGCTTGTACAAGATAAGGGTAGCAGGAGATGTGATAGCAGCAAACTTGCAACTGGAATTTATCCAAGTGACAACATGTAGTTTCATTTTGCCAGCTCAGCATCACCAATCCTGTATTACATTAGGTGATACAGCAACCAGAACTCTAAAATTAATCTTTATTTTTTCTTTAAATATGAAACAACAGCAAACTTTTCTGATGTTTCTTAAATCTAGTGAAAGCTTTCAGACAACTAGAGAAATTTAGTAAGTTCTTTAATACTGGATGCCAGACAATATGTCTTTTCAGTAGAACAAATTTCTCTGGCAATTTGAAGAAGGCATGAGAAGTTTTGTTAAGGAAAAAAAAAAAAAAAGCTATGAAGTGGCCTGCTGATGAGAAGAGAATGCAGATGGTCTCTGGGTAACTGCAGATTACCAACTCAGCCAAGACTTTTCTCCCATTATGTGATACTGGCAATTTCATACTCATGCCTAATGCTGTTGCTAATGTTCCTCCTGACTTCCCTCTTCACACTGATGTGCCTTCTCCAGATGCCACTCCTCACAATGCTTAATGCAAAATGATCATCTCTGAAATGAAAAACTCTCCTCTGTGGTGCTCATTGCCATGCAATAAGAAAATACTTCGACAAACTCCTCAGAAACTGAACAAAGCAACTCGCTCTGTGACACAGTGTCACCCAACAGAAAGTGACCTCTGCCAGAAAGCAGGCGGAGGATGTTGGTTTCTCTACTTTTTATTACTATCTTGACAGCAGGTGGAAGAGCAGGTATTTATGATTAGAGCTACAAATATGATCTTGAACTTGTTCGGATAACAGCACACTTTATTCTTAATATTAACACTTTACCAATGAAATCAGCATTCTTTTCAAATGGATAGCAAAAATGCCCAATTTTGCAAAAAGTTTCCTGGCTACAAAATTGTGCAAGGATTAGCTTTCTTTTGCTATACATTTCTTCAAGATGGATGATATAAATTAATTGCGAACATAATGTAGACTTCCTCTAAGCTTTAAGAACGGCTCCCCACCAAAAGCCTCCAACCACTTAGTTTCTTTGCCTGCATAAAACCTAACTGCAACTCTTGAAAGAATCTGGCGTGAGGAAAGCAGATTTAGTTATTTAGAGACAAGAGCTGAGTAGCTTGTATCTATATTTGATTCTGTGCTTCTAGACAGTTTTAAAAAAATCCAAACCTGATGCTTACACTGTTAAACTTTTCTCACAGTTTTACAAGAACTGACGAGGTCACAGCCTGAGGTAGTATGGTTGCCAGATGTCACACCATTAGTTACCATCTTAGACAGAACAGGTGTAAGTAGGGAGAAGCAAGACTTAAAATAACTCTTCATGTAATGTTTTTCCTGCCAATACTCTTCTAACAGTGTAAGAACTATTTCTTGTTTTATAGTATTGGGTGGATATCAATATTTTCATTTAACAGAAGCTAAATGTTTAACTCAAATTATAATTAAGTGGAAATAACTGTAGCTATTTATCCTGTACAAACTGTGGTTTTAATTATCAAGCTTTTCATAGTAAAAAAGCCCTTGAGCACATCAGATCCTACCAGTGACCTATGATTTCTTTGAACTGAATGATTGCGCAATCACTTTCAGATATATTTGTTATCCATTTCACTTTAATATATTGTGTTCAATAGAAGGCATAGTCTTTTTTTCAAGCAGAGGCAATATTTTTTCAAAACACCTCTCTTAGCTTTGAAAGTCACTTTCTCATACTGGGGTGCACATAAATAAATCATTGCCTCCCTTCATTGGCTTTTGATGCAAGATTTCTACAGGTCATTCTTCACTGAATGAAAGCTATATATCTTTAGTAGCAAGCTTGGTAATGTCAAGCTGATGGTGGTTAGTTATTCTGAAACTTCCAGAGAGAACCTGGAAAATTGCAAGTAATTTTCTACACTTTTGCTTTTGCTCAGCCTGTCCCTCCAGGACTGTGTATTCTTATTACTCAAATAAGGTTTACAATGGTGAACTGTTTTACCTGCTGAAAGTTTTCAAGAAGTCATACTCTTATAAAAGAGTTATTCTTATTAAAACAAGTAAATGAATTTTTTTATAAGAAAGTTAGTGGTTCAGAAAGAAGGAAGTAACTTGTCCAAAGAAACGAGTATAGGTGGAAATATATGTATGTCTATACCTGTACTATGTTTGCAAAAAAATGCTGTTTTTTACAGCTCGTACAGTATACATATGCACCTGCATAGATAGGTAAAGGGATAAAAAAACATTTAAGAGTATCCTGCCATATAGCTAGTATTTCCCTTTTTTTTGCAGCAGAATTGTGGAGGCCAAGGTCTGACACATTTCACAACGTGGCTGGTGCTGTTATGCCAGTGGAGTCAGGAGAACACATACTGCCTGGTATGGATCCGATGCAGCGAGGAATGCTAGACTGGAAAGCAAGTCTGTAAATCATTGTACCCGATCACCAAAACCACATCTAACCACAGATGTTTAATCCAGGAAGGTCTATAAAAATATCCATTCCTCTTCCAACACGCTCTCCAAATCATCCCTAACCAGGCAAATGAAACACTTCCAGTACTGGGAACAATAAAAATTGTGGTGTGATTGAACAGTAAATCTGAACTTTGAAAGAAGGAAATGAGCAAGACTGACTTTGTAACATTTTAAACTATTAAATATTATTGCTCTTTGATGTGTTTAAGTCTAGTAAACGATACAAAACAGTATCATTCATTAAAAATTCAGGTCAAAGTATTACAGAAACAATTGCATTGCAAAAGAAAAAAAAAAGAAAGAAAAAGAAAACAAGAAAACAAGAAAAAAGAAAAAGAAAAGAAAAAAAGAAAGGAGAAAAGCCTTGTAAATAGACTGACCAATGTAATATGTTCAGTGTCATGGTGAAGGATGTAGCCCACATATGAGACCCTAGTAGACCACTGCACATAACTAAATAGTTGTTCTATGCCTGTTTTCATATGGTGTTCATTAGAAAAACAAAAGAAGTGCCTCCAGCAATTTTTCCTTAGAAGCAGACAACGCAGCTTTTGTCTTTTGAATCTACATAAGAGAGTCACGGACTGGAGAAACATCTAAGTTGCCCCTGTGAATTAATGATATCTAAAAATAACAAGAATGAAATATGTTTTGATTATTAGATGAATGCTAAAGTGTAAGTAATGCTTTATTAAATTTTGTTCTTACAGAAAAATGACCCTTTTCAGATGCATTGCCTACTTGCTTAGGGCAATCTAACAGTAAATTATCATATACAAATTAAACTTTGATATGGAGGGGGTCCTTAGAGAGCTGGTGAGAAGTACCTGCATATAAATAGTCACAATATGGTAGGGAGGAATCTAGTGACTTACAGGGTAATGATAGGTAAAGCAGTACAAATTACTACAGTCAAAAAAAGTCATCATAGTGATTATCTTACGTGCCAGTAACCTGAAAGTTTTCATGGCAAGGCTTACATTCACTTTCTACTGCACTAGTGACCGATTAGTAAATGATTTGCTATAAACGGACTCTCCGCTAGTATCAATTAGTGTAATTTCACTGAAATGTATTGATTTTCATCAAAGATCAGACACTTAGCATACCTCCACAAGCAGACTGGAAAATCTGAAATCAGTGAGCGTTCCCAGAAGAGTCTTCTTTCTGGCACAAAGTGAGTAGTTGTAGTTATTTTGATGCTTATGAATGAGGTTCTTTCTAGAATATTTTATAAGATTTTTCCTATAAATGCTTTAGAGCTCTTACCTGATAGGGAAGATAAACTCAGGCACCAGAACAGCCGTAGTCAGATGAAAAAATACTCTGAAAAGCGGTGTGTCTGCTGCTGCTGAAGCGCTGTTGAACCGTGGTCAAAGCACAGCACTTCCCACTCATTCTTTAGTTGTCTTGGTTATTCACATTGTAATATCTGTAAATCGGGGATTTCATGCGCTCAAAGTTCAAGAGAGTGAGATCTTCATCTCAGTTAGAGCTTCTGGGAGTCAACTCCTTACCAGGACTGACAGAGCACAGGTATGAGGATGGAAATGCTCAGCACTGTCAGTAGTGTGAGTTACCCCCACAGAGGTGTGAAGAGCCTGTGACTTATTTAACCTGCCCATACCATAACAACGGAATCCTACACAAATTTCTAGAAGAATTTCTGGATGGGTCAAAAAATATCATTCTGCTTTGCAGAAAATACAGAGAAAATTATGTTGTTCAGTTTCCATCTGTGTGCTTCAGTGAAAGTATATTTTCTCATTTATGTTTGTGGCAGTGCTTTTGGCAGAGGAAATCCTACTTCACAGATTCGCAGAACAAGTGGGGGATTTTTCCCACTGTATAAAGTGATACTTTAAGAAAAAAGATACTAAGTGATTTACAAAGTGATTAAGAAGTGCCTAAATTTTTTATTCTTTAGTAAAGAATTGTTTTAAATTAAAGAATTCTTTTAAAAAAACCCATTACTGTTGAAAACTCATTTTAAGATGTTTGACCAGCTCTATCTTTGATAACAAAAAAAATCCCATGATGGTGGTCCTAGGAGATAAGGCGCAGTTTGCAGCTGATGACCTGCATTTCAGTGTCCCAAGAAGCAGGTGCTGTTACCTCTTCCTCTTCCCCACAGCAGCATCTGCAACAGCAGCAATAATCTCTGTCTATTCCATCCTGATTTAGCCCATCTCTGCCCTGCTCTTCCTCCTTCTGCCACTGGAATATGGCCTTCTGGGACAGAGAGAGAAGGACAAGTACAATAATGGTCCAGGCCCACAGAGGCAGAAAAGACAGGAAGACAGGCACTTGCCCATAGAATTGGTGTAAGTTGCAGCCCATGTCAAAGATGAAGAAGGGCAAAGTAACAGGAAACTGGTCTTTCCACTGCTGCAAGGTGAGAGTGAAGGTGGTAAGAGGAAGTGGCTAGCAGGCTGGGAAGTCCTAAAAACCCAATTCTTACCGTTGCAGAGGCGGGACTACCTATAATACACGTAAGACTGTGTTTTAAGGAGCAGCTGCCTCTTCTTTCATGTGTACCCCGTGTCACCTTTTACACTGTGAGCAGTACAGCTGCACTGGGCTCCGGGCTGACAAAGTGCTCTGCAGGACTTCTGCAAAAAATAAAGCGTTTCTTAGTTTTGTTTTTATTTTTTCACCTAGATCATTTCCTCAGCCTCTTCCCTGTGCAGCTGCATAAACCGTTGCCCTAGAAGAGCCACCAGGTTGTGCGGGGCTGGGAGGGAGCAGCCCCAGGAGAAGGTGTGGGGCTGCTCAGCAGGTATCCAGGTTTGAGGTAGCAGGGCAGCAGCAGAGTTGCCGACCGAGACACCTCAGCCTACAGATGCAGGTTCAGCTCACACCTCCTCTGGTGTGACCGTGGGCTGCTGATAAAAGGGTGATCCTGCTTTTCCCTTTCCCCACCCAACCTTGTATCAGATCTAGCAATCCGCACATCACTGTGAGTTGGATCAATGCATTGATCCATAGGAAAACTAACCCAACTTCTTCCCTGGCAGACCCTGTGTATGGTTAAGGGATTGAGTTGATTGTCCCCTGCAGCAGCACAATCTCCATGCTCAGATCACGGAAGCATCAGGGACACTTGGCTGTGAGTGGGGAATGAAGAGTTGTTTGCAGATTAGACCAGTTGAAATGCAATATGACCCACTATATCACACACAGCATTGTAACTGGTTTCAAAATCACAGTCCTGTTTATGGGTGTTGGTCTTGTGTTAGACAGAGCACAGAGTAGGCAGGGAGTTAAATTAACCACATCTCCTGAAGGGTGCCCTCCTCCCAGCCTGACGTGTGCAGGTTCCAGGAGGAGCTGCAGACCCCACATCACAGAGACCATACAGGCACAATTACAGCAGTATCATTGCCACATATATAAAATTTTGTTTGGTTTTACTTAAACGGATAATCCTAAAATGCTGCCTTCATCACTAATGTAAGTCTGAAAAGTTTCCTCCCACCACAGAAACACGCATCACTCCCACATACAGGTTGAGCATAATCAGCCACAAAGTTTCTCTTGGTGTTCAGTAAGACTGGAAAAAAAGTCTAGAAAATTACTAGCCTGATATGGCTTTTGATAATGAAGACTTAAAAGAGATAAATATAATTAATAGCCAAACATCACAAGCTTGTAAGAAATGGGTCTGGTCAAACTAACCAAGCTTTTTGTAAGACTAGAGTTTGTATGCAAGTGAAATAGTATTAATGTAACGGGTTGGCACTTACCTTACTATTAAATAAGTCTGATTAAGATTTAATACAGATAAAGGAAAATGTTACAATAATGAGTGGAATAAATCTGATTTAAATGATATGTTTAAGGACAGTTTTTCACTTACAATGTAGTTCAGTGCTTTTATGTTTTCAAGAACACAGGGAAATGCAAGATTTCTTACAAACCGGAATGCTCTGGACAAAGGAGCTGAACTGGACAACAATCAATATTTATTGATACCATTTCAACTAAGAATGGACAGCAGCCAGCAATAATATGATGTAATGATCAATAATAGTAAGATATTTCTCAAAAACATTTAGAGTATTAATTAAATAGAGCATTGTTACAAGAGCAATTGCCTTTTCTAACACAACAAAAAATAGACACTTCTATTTACATTAATTTGCTTTTGATGGTCCATTTAGCTAATTTTTTATGGGTTTTAATTAAAAAAAGTAGTTTCACTTCCTCTGAATCTGAAGCAGGAAGGGTAATCTGAAGCAAGAATATATAAAATTATATTCCATTAGTTTTATCTTTACATTATTATAGGAAGGGTTTACTATTCAGTAGTATACATAATACCAGCCATTCTAGTTAGTATTTAAGCAAGAGTGAGCAAACCATAGTCCTCCTGAAGCGACCGGCAATTTTGCTAAGGATTTAAATGGAATAAAGACTTTGTTTCAAGCTCCCCACTATACAAAATTAAATGTTCATTGATAATTAAGCATCTACCTTTAGTTGTCTGTGCATAAATATTGCTCCCACTAGGTATATACTTGCATATTACAAGATTTGCATATTACAAGATTAAGCATTTTCTTGTTTTTATCAAACACATCTATCATTATGAAAAAAGTAATATTCTATATTTGTCAATGTGTTCTACAACTACATAATATTAGTGTTACATAATATGTTTTTAAATAACTTTGTTTCACTATATTTTTGTTTCAGATTAGACAAATGGAGATTTTATTATTTTTCACATATGATAAAATATCCTCTCTGATGTGATCACAGTGAGATTGCATACCATTTTTTAGACGTTGAATAGTATTTAAATCAACATTCCTCAATTCACGGTCTTCACTTTTGCTAAGTATCCTTCAGCTTTACAGCGATTAATGGATTAATGTTTTCCATGCTGCCTATCAACATATTTATAAAACCAAGGGAATGTTTTATTTACAGCGAAGACGTGATAGAGATGAGTCATAAAAGAAAAGAAATTCTGTGTTAAGAAAATCCTCACAGAGCAAGGGAGGATATTTTTTTCAAAGGCATAAAGATCCACGAGGCACCTAGCTGATGTATCTAAGTGCCCTTCACATCTTTGAAAATCTGCCCTGAACGCACGCTGCTTGGTAGAATGACGTTGCTTCCATCAAAGGAAACATTTTCTTTTCTGGAGGAAATTTTTAAACGCAGATAAAGACTGATTTTTACCCACAAAAGAGATTGTGGTTGTTTATTCACTATGTGAGCACATTTTGAGACATACCAACCTCCTTTTTCAAACAGAATAGCCTTATTTATCAGTTTCAGCTGAAAGTCTGGGGTTTAAGATTATATCATTCTTAAGGTTGTCTCCACTGATGTAGATTTTAGTGGTATGACGAGGAGCACATTCAAATCCACTGCATTTGCAGTGGGAAGAACATGCTGCAATGTTATTTTACATCATTAATAATTTCCAGCTTTGGAACAACACATTCCATATTCAGCGCTGCTCTTTTCTTTGATAACATTCCCGGATGAAATGAATGAGAGCTGGGATGTGATCTTCAGCGTGTCCAGGTTGTAGTCATTGAGGCTTTCTTTTGTTTTTCTTCCAAAAGATGCCTTCAGTCACTTCTCTCCACAGCAAAGTAGAATAATTAAAAAGAGGTTTTCTACTCTATAATCACGGTGGCAAAATTTACTGTTTCATAAATAAAAAGCAGAGAAATGTTTAAGGGATTTGGAAAGCTTTGTTGAGGAAGGCAGTTTATACAAAAGATCATTAACTTACTACTACAACTCTGTTGTTAGTCATTGAGTAGCAGCCAGAGAAGTTTTTACATACCAAAAACAACTCACAAAACCAATCATAATCTCAAGATTTTTCACTTTTTTTGCTTCTGAAGCTCTGAAACTTCATCTTGTCCTCATATTTTTTTTAAATGTTCAAGATACTTTTTGTGATTAATTTGACAAAATTATTTCTGAAGAACAACCCAAATTTCATGAACTGATCATAAAGCTTACTAACACTTAAACGTGAAATATATTTCAGCATGTCTCTATACTTGCATAGACGTCTTTGTAAGTATTATCAGGATATTTTTGAAAATTATACGCAGAGGCACAGTAGACTGTTTCCTAATGAATGCAATGTCATTTCAGGATCTTACAGTGATCTGACTTGACTCCGAGACCTATTGGAAAGCGTACCGTGAGCACCAGGGGCTCTTCCACCCTGCCGTGCCCGTCAGCTTCATCTGTACTGAGAGACCAGCGCACACGTGAGGAACTGCAGTTGGAAGCTCAGGCTTCAATGAGAAAGTAGGTTTCAGGTACAACAGAGCTTTTAATGTCAGTATTTTATACTTGTTGTGACAACTGGAAGAAAACAGTGATTTGGAAAGTTGTAGAAGCCAGTACTGTTGATTTCTTTTTGAGAGACAAGACTTTTCAATTTTGAGAAGAAACATTTAAATGTGCATGTTTACAATACATTTAGAAACAAGTTCAACGATTATGTCTTCTGTGCTATCCACTTGAGAAAGCAGCTCAATGTATATTGTCCATGTAACAGATGTCAGTTATTGATAGTTTTAATTTGCAGGTAATGAAGACCATGCTTGAACTTGTGACCTAAATGTGAAAAGTTCCATATGTACCTCTGTGAGCCATCTAGATTTAAATACTGTTTCAACAACAGGAAATTTTATTCCAGAGCCTGTGAACTGTATTGCTTGGTTGTTATAGCCCAAAATTTTGTTTGATTTTTTTTTTAAAATTGAGCTTTGTAAGTACAATAAATATGGGTTAAAATTATTTACAAACTGTGTTCAATTAAAACTAGCAGCAGCAGGTAAGCCCTGTAATGAGAAGCTCTTAAGAAACAAGAATATTGGGGTGACTCTTGATCTAGCTGAAAGCACATTGCGTAACGATAAGCCCCTGAGAAATGAGAATACTGGAGCAGCCCTGGATCTAGCTGAAGTCAGTGGGAGTTCAGAAACCAAGAGAAATTGCTCGTGGCATTACAGGCACAGCCTTACAGTGCTGCAGTAAGTGTGGATCTTTTCTGTGAACTGGAAAGAAAGGATGAACAAAGACGGACAAGAACTGCTCAGCTGCCACTGTGAAATCTGCTGGCTTCTTGCAACTATACATCGATTTTAGGGGGCAGGGGTGTTTTTGTTGTTTTTAATGTGCTTCTGCCTGTGAATTGAGTATTTTTTATGCTTTTATGAATGTTTTTAACAGCATATTCTTAAGAGGAAAACTGGAAAGAACCCATTCGACCTTCTTTTTCATAACTACAGAAATGGCTGCAACACTTAAAACCAAGAGGAACAGTCAGTCGTTACACGGAAAGTAGAAAACATTAATTTCTAGGCACACCTGCTACTACTGGGTTTAGACATTTTAAAATTTAATATAGTGCTTTGTAGTGACTCTGCTCTCTTTTATGTGGTCTAATGAACTAGGTATGATTCTTAATGTCTAACCAACCTTTATTTTTAGTTAGTTTAATAAAATTCTAGCTACAGCTGTGTGCTTAGTCCTCATATAACTCTGACAGGAGCTGGCTGAAGAAAAAATGCAAAAATAATATTACCTTTTGAGTTTTCAAAAATATTTTTCCCTGGGAAAAAGAGTAAATAAACTTCTAACTCCTTTTCACTTTTTTATTCCATCCTCTATTCCCCTGTAAAAATGACAACAAAAACTACTGCTTCTTAGATGATCTTTAAGGTCCCTTCCAATCCAAACTATTCTATGATTCTACAATTCTTTTCCTTTTAAGCACTCCTGCTTAAGAACAACAAATGTCTGACAAATAGAAATGCTCATTTTTAAATGACCGGGCTTATATTTGAGAAGTTTTGGGCACATTTTTGTCATGAACTCTACCCTGAAAAATCAGTTCAAGTGCAACATTTTCTTGACCAGTTTCACCCTCCGGACAGAGAAACCAGGAAACAGACACTGAGAAACACGTGCCCTTGCCACAATCTCAGTCAAATCACACAAGTCTCATTTGATCCTCCAGACCTACGGCAAACCCATAACCAAAAGTTCAGAATGTTTTAAGTATTGTAAAGTGACATCTGGAGTTGTTTTGGTTTGTCTTTGGCACTTGCTCTCCAAAATGATTGCCTCGTGTGAGTTCTGTACTCCTTGGGCCAGTTGTGAATGCTTCAGGGCTACAAAGCCAAGCCCATGAGCTGCTTTGTAAAGAACAATAAAGAATTTAAATAGAATTAATTTGGCTACAGAGGAGAATGTAATGTTCCAAATAACAGTATATTTTTTAGAAAAAGAGTATGACACCAGTACCCATAAAAATTTTTACTGGACATACACTTTTACCTTTTAAGGGCATAAACTTTACAAGTTGATGAAAGAAGACTGTGAGGTTTCTGCTCTTCTGTTACAGAAAAATACATAACCATAGCCTTATATATATTATTTTGATGAACTAGTATGGGAAAACAGATGCAACAAGCCTGTATGTACTCCAGTGCATTGGCTTTGAGAGTACAGATTTAATATATATATTGTCTTTGTTAGCAATGTCCTACTCCAGGTTAAAATCCACTATGCCAAGAAATTCAGGCTGGTTGTGTCCGCTGTGCTTGTACAGATGAGGTCTGCCCTGGGACGAGTTCTCCACCTCTCCATCTTTCTGCATCTCCACATCTACAAGAGTCACTGCAGACTTGAGCTAATTTACAAGTGAATGTAGAGGCATAATGGACAATAAGATGCACAGGCTACCCTAACAGAACAGAGCTACTCACAGCAACTACTGTCATGATTTACTGTGTCTTTGACGACAAGAAAAGTGATATATTATTCCCCTGACTTTAATGGAAATCCATTTTTGAGGCCAAATTTACACTGACTTTATTCAGCTTTTGGTCCAAAGACAATTAAAATGACTCCGCCCTTTCTCCATTACTCAGCAGATTAGAAGTTAGTCTTCTTGTGCTCATTAGAAATGTCATTTTCCTATACTCTGTTGTCTAACATAATATAATTGTTAGAGAACTTTGTTCTAAGAAAATATTGAGCTGTGCACTTGCTAAAAAATGAAGACTTCTATCACCAACAGAAAACTAATGGATTCAAAAATCTTAATTTCATTTTAAGTGCTCATCAATCATTTTTAAGTACATTTCCTCTTGAAATGAAATTAAACAGGAGAGAGTGGCACTCAAAAATAGGTGTAAATTAGGGAAAAAATAGGTAAATAAGCACTGGATTTTTTAGGCATAAGCATAACAGATACAGTACAGAATATCACAACATAATCACAGTATGAAGTAGAAGCAATAGCACTACTGGGATTGAAATGTGCCACATGATTTATATGTATGTGTTACAGATAGTTTATCCTTGACAGCTCTAGTGAGGTCTTAACAACATTTATACCTTAAACTGATTTCATCAGTGCTACTAAACAATGCAAATTTAACTCCAATCTGAGACAAAGGAGGGCTTTGAAAGAACTTCCTGCATACTTCACATTGTTTTAGTATTTGGGGTTTTTTTTAACACTACTATTAAACTGGGCGGAGGGAAGTCCCTCCAAAAAAAGGAAGGAAAACCCCAGCTTTGATATTTGCATAAGTGAACTGCTATAATGGAAATGGAATTTACTAACAGAAAATGTGCAAGAATCTATGAGAAAATGAAGTGTCCAAAAACTTTATGTGATGATGTGATATATAAGCATTTCTAATACATATTATAATATAGGAATATAAATATACAATATTACCTAAAAATAAAAATACAATAATAAATAAAATACATATAATAAAAAAGGACTACAGAAATTTAAAAAATCCGAAAATTTGGCCACAGGTACCAAAAATGACCAGCAATTTACAGTGATTTTTTGTATACTGCTTTCTTTAAAAGTCTATGATTTTCCAAGGCCGTTTGAATATTTACCATCTAAATGACCAAGTTCCTGTAAAGCATTACAATAATTTGAAAATGTTAATAAAATGATGAAAAATGCCTTTTCTGAGTTGTACTTTGCATTAGTGGAAAAGGAGGCATTTGTGTCTTTAAAATACCATCGCATATGGTTAACACGCCTGCAAAGTGCAGTAAGAAGGCAAAGGCATTAACCTCCCACTGGAATTCAGGCCAAAGAGCCAGGAGGAGAGTAGTTGTTCCAAGATCAGCAGGACTAACTATGCCCTCTTTAGGAGAGCAGGATCAGAGTCACTAACTGGGCTTAGCTGCAGAGGTCACGCCTCCAGCTGGTCCTGCCGGATACCCTTTGGGGGTAACCGAGTTGACTTCTGCCCCTAATGGGAATTGTGGTTACTTCCTCCCTATAATAGGCCTCACCAACCTATTGATGGCATTTCCAAAGGTGAAACAAAAAATTTGGCAACCTGATCTGTGTATGGTTTCCTTGGGCCTGTGTCCTCACCCCTTCTCATTGTGGAAAGATGGGCACAGCTGGGCTTGCTCCTGAGGGTGGGCTGCATGACTTACGACTTCCCTCACAGGGACTGTGACATTGACGGCTGGGTGAGGTAACGGGGTGGCCCCGCTTCAAGAGCCATAATCGCTGCCAACACCTATCCTGATTACTGGAAAAGATCCTCCAGCCGACAGGCATTTATGGAGAAGATTCTGGATCTAGAAGATCCTACAGAGTCCGAGATGAGGAGTGCTGGAGTGCCCGGATCATCTACGGGCGGTAACACAATTGCCAACAACGTCTCTCCTGGTAACCAGAAGAGATCCCTGAGCTGTCATGGCCTCGGTGAAGATGCTGGATGTTTATCCGATGGGAGCTAGGACAAGGACTGTTGGAGGGGCAATTATGTGTCTAGTACTTAGAATTGTGCAGGGGTATTACTGTTGTAACTGACACTGTAATAACTTGAGTGTGACTGTTAATAAACTAAGCATGAAACAGGGGCGTAGGATCTTGCAATGATTACCTGTAAATATCATGGAATGTCACATACTGATAAGAACCTATTATTGGCCATGACTAGGTGGACAGGCTACCTTCACTTAACATGGAAAAGGAACATATATTCTATGGATACGTTTGATAGGAGGCAGGTAGGCAGCAGTAAGATAAAAAATGGATATGGTGGGTGGGTATAACATCTGCTTTGTTGTTAATGAACATTCATTATTTAGGTTTCTGACCTATCTCTCTGAACTACATATATATATAAACACACATCAGACTCAGAAGTTATGAAATTATTTCTAATCACACTTTTGAGTATAAAAAAGGAGAAAAAAAGACATAAGCATATCAAAATAGAGAACTCATCAACAGGCAGACCTCAGTCAAATTAGAACTGGATCTGGAACTCCTGTTTTTAGAAGCTCACGGATATAAGGACATCGGATATGAAAGAACTGAATTTTGTACTACAAAAACCAAATTTCTAGTTCTCATAATTTTGAACAAAAGCTAGCAACTGTGAAGCAAGCCCAATAGGTGACATACACAGAGAGCATTAGAACAAGATGTCTGAATATGAACTGCCCGACTTAGTTCGATACATGTTTTTAAGCCAACAACAGATTTATCTGAGCAATCCTGCTAATATCCTCCTCATCTGCCATCCAAGTTGTGATGCCAGTAGCACATTTAGGTGAGTTCACCCTCGGTGATAAACTGTTGCTCTTACTGGGACATGGCTGTTTGCTGACACATTTGGATGGAAAAAAATCTATCCAGAACATGAAGCTGTACGTTAAGGCTGAGACAAGCCAATGGCACACTAGCAGCCTATAGAAAAGACCACAGTCCCTGATCCTCCTCCCCCTTTCCCTCTACCACCGTCCAAATGCGCAAACTACCTCTTCTATTTGTGTAGGCTGCGATACTCACACGGTAACAGGTTGAACTGCACCAGCTACTAATCCAGCTGGAGAGTATTGTTTGGTTTTGCTTATTCGGTTTGTGTGCCTTCCTTGAAAGACTGTGACTTCTCATAAACTGCTTAGTGCTAACAATCTGAAAATGCTGTTCTTGTGAACTCTTACAGGAACAGATGACAGTTTCTAAATAACGGGAGTGAAAAATACGGCAGTTATTCCACCTTATGTCATGAGTTTTGTTAGGCAAATGAACTTCACAAGCTTTAGTTACCTGAGCTGGCTTAGAGACATCCAATGAGCACCAGAGCTGCTACAAAGAAAATGAAAGGAGCGTATGGGCAGGAGGGAAAGAGACACGATGAGGAAGGTCACTACTGTTATTACTGATACTAATTTAAGCCATATTTAGTTAGTGAAAAGAAAGTATGGAAGACAAACTGTGTGGGAAAAAGCTACAAAGATTTTTGGATTATTTTCCTTCAGCTCTGTAGAGTTGTCGATCAGTGCCTTTTCTGCGAAATGCTAAGCCTTTTGAGTCATAACAGTGACAAGGGGGCAGTTTCAGACACACGAAAACCTTTGGTCGACACATGGGCTGGAAAACTTCATCATCCAGAAACAATGTTCTTTTAATAGTGTAGGAGGCTGTAGAATATGATTCCTAAAACCAATTTTTTGTTTTGTCTCACATGCAGCATAATCTACTGCAAAAGTTGCCTATGGTAAAAGCTGGCTGAAGGCGGAAAAAACATTTTTAGCCCATTTGGCTTCTTCACATACGTCTGCTATTGTCCCACAGCTGCTGCTGAAGACGCTGCTTAAGTTAATATTACCTACATATGTCAAGCAAGAATACCAACTGGATCCTGAAAATAATTACTTGTTCAAATGCTTGTATCCAAAGGAAGAAGAGGCCTGGAAAGAAGGTAAGAATACACACAAAAAAACCTCCTCGTTTGAGAAACTGACAGAACTGTATGAGAATTAACCCAAAACTTTCCCAGTAAGAGCCTTCTTTTCTTACATTGCTCTCTTTTGGTTCCCTTTTGGATTAGGTTGCTAAACTCCCACCGGTTTATCTAGGGAAAGAGGAGTCTACTATGTTGGGGAAAAAAGGCAGTCTTTTGTTATTTATCACATTTTCTTTTCTTTCTTTGAACACCACTGGCAACCTGAAAGTCACTTGTATTTTTCGTATCAACAGTATTGGTTTTACAAGCAAGAGCTACATTACATAAGGTTTCCGAAATGATCCACTTCCCTTTGTTAGCTTTGTTTGTTATACCACTGATAACATGTAATCATAATTGCAAACCAAACAGTTTTAATACAAAACACTTAACTAAAACATAAATCTTTCTAGATATCGTATATCTGAAAAAGCCAAACTTCGTATCTGAAAAAAATAATTTACTTTTGCAACTCTTATTAGAGTCATTGTCTCCTGAAATGGTCTTGGCCTGCCAGCAACGGAGTTTGATCAGACACATAAAGAAACACACAACTCTTGGATAGGACTCAAGAAAAGCCCGTAACTCTCAATAAATGCCCAAGACAGAAAAATGTAAATGCGATCATGACACATTCTGACCTCAAATAAATTTGGCAATTAAACAATTCACTGACCTCAACCCACAAACGCCTTTGATCTCAGTAGAAGAATTCACGCAGAATGTAAATGAATATTCTCACAACCTTGCGAGTTTTATCAATTTCTTTTAAACCTTACAATCAGTTAAGTCGTTACATAACGAGTCATACAAACACACTGACTCTCATGCCATTACGTAGGTAAGCAAATTACGCATATCTTTGCAAATCAGGTTCTTGATTTGCATCAGTTATATACCACAAGCAGGAAGCGAAGATAGTATTTTACTAGCTCCACATCACTCAGCAAATACGACTTGTGACAACTTTTAAGACCCATATTGTCCACAGATTTTAATTCTTCGCCCCCTGCTAGTCGCTTCCGTCAGTCTCACACATGCTAAATTAAGAACTGCTTTGTTGCTCGATTTAGCATCTTATTTAGGGGGAAAAAAAAAAAAAAAGCCACTGGCAGGCAGGCAAACAGCCTGCTTGGCTAAAGCTGTCGTGCGGTGCAGCTGATGCGCCTGAAGTTTAGCGGCACTTTTCTCGCAGCGATCTCCGAAGCGAAGTTAAATACAAAAATAATGGGTTTTTTCCTCCCCCCTCCAGTTCACACCGAGGGGGGTGTAAGTGAAAACAAAGCGGAGGGGAGGGGAAGGGACACCACCTCCCTCCCGGCCCAGCGCGGCACCGGCCCGCCGGGCAANCGGCCCCGGCCCGCCGGGCAAAGCCCATCGCCGTGGCCTCCCGGCGGGCCTGCAGCCGCAGGCCCGTCCCGCCACCCCCTGCTCGGGGCGGGGAGCGGCTCAGGGCGGCCTCTCCAGCGGTGCCATGCCCCTCGCCGACACAAAATGGGGCTGGGGGGGAGCGGCTCCCTGTGAGCTTTATCGACGAGCTTCTGTGGCCGAGGGGAGCGGTGACACAGCGGAGCGGGGCTGAGGAGGGAGGAAGGGGCCGGGGGCCAACAAAGCCCGA
>VXBO01013836.1:186578-214005 GCA_013400135.1 Rhinoptilus africanus | reverse complement strand
CGCCGGGCCCGGGCCGCCCGGGCGCTGCCCAGCTCCCGCCGTGACAGGAGGGGGCCGGGGCCGGCCTTTCGCCCCCCGCCAGCCGCGGCGGTGGGGCCCGCCGGCCTCCCCCGCTCCCCTGGGCCGCTGCCCGAATGCACCCCGCTCCTACCGGTGCCTTTACCCGGGGGCGGCTGAATTAGGCTGATTCCCTCCCCCGCAGCCCAAACCGAAGGTCTCCATCTGGGCGGGTGTCCGGAGGTGCGGGGGTCCGTGCGGCGGAGGAGCCCCGGGGTGTTGGGAGGTGAGGGTGAGCCGAGGGCTCCCGGCGGGGCGAGCGGAGAAAGGCTGCTGTCTGCGACAGGCGGCACTTAAAAAACTTGACTTTCACAAAAAAACACGCAGCACCAAACCCCCAAACTTTACTGGCTTTCATTGTTCTTCAGGCTGCTTTTTATGTTCTCTTTCCCTAATGGTGCCACTTCTCTCAGAAAACAACTGGTCCTGGCCCGTGTCTGACCGTTTCCTTAAGAAAACAAGCCTTTCCAAAACACGGAGGTTTTTAAGAGGGTGCAGAGGATGGTGCTTCTGTGATGTGAGGGGGTTTGCTGTGTCTCTCTTCTTTAGTCTTTTCTCCACATGTTTTCAAAATCATGCTATTTTTGAATGCGTTTTTTTTTTTTTTCCTGTGGAGTTGGTTACTCCGTTTTAGAGAGCTGGTTGCAGAATGTGCGTCAGTCAGGGAAACCTTCTCTTCCAGTCACTTAATTCTTGTGTCCTTTCACCCTCAGGTCCCAACCCCTCTTTCCTACCTGCCAGGAATGTTCACACAGTGTCCAGCCTCTTAATACACCTGTAGTTAAAAAAACGCTTGTTGCAGGCCTCTTGTCTTGGAGAGCTGCTGTCTGCACAAGAGCTTGAGGAATAATGCATCTGCTTTTCTGCTCTGGGTGAAAAAAATAGTGCTTTTTTTTTTTTTAATGTTAATAAGCACATCCTTGGATTGTGAAAAATATGGAAGCTTCAGTGTAGTTATGAAATAAATTACTTAGCTTGGCTGGATGACTTTAAACCACTGGACAATGTGTAGTGTTTTTGTAGTCTTCTGCAGTAAGACAATAATCATAACTCACAGCTTTCTGTGCAACTTATGAAAATGCTTATTTTCATGAACTGTTAAGCAGTACTTGAACGGAGTCTTCTCTTCCTATTATATATTTCTTGGTTTTGTGTCATTGTGCTGTGTTTGGAACTGGGCTTTAAACACCTGTTGTATGCTTACTTAGTCAAGCACATATTCCCTGTATCCTGAGTTTAGAGATTTAAGTAGATATTTTTTTAAAGTGAAAATGCAATGAAATTAAGCTTTAATGCTTAAAAGTGTGACTGGTCTCAGTGTAGTCTTGTATAGAGATACCTGCATTTGCTAACTCCCTGGGAAGCTGCAAGGCTATGGTGTAGTAAGGAAGAAGCACTGGGGGGCTTCTAGAGCTTTTGTGAGCGTCTCTTCATTGCACCGCATATGTGCGGCATCAAAGTGGATGGATTCAGGAGACGTGATGGATAATCCTAAACTTCCTGGGAACTTGACATACTGAAATCTAAAAATGATGTATATAAACTTACACTAATGCTGTTTGGTTTTTTTGACCCTAGGTTGTGAAGGTCAGTCAAACACAGCGGGTAACTCTTAGAGAGGGACAGTTTGAAGAAATAGTAACTTGGTCCACATTGTTCTGCAAGTAGATAACATCTCCTGACTCTCCTGAGTGGAGTGAAGTGCTGGAGTGAGAGAGTGAGAGAGTTCTTAGTAAGCAAGTTAATTCTTTCTACTCTATCTTATGAAATCTTCCATAGTCATACAGTAACTTGAACATAAATATTTAAAAGACTTCATCTAGTAGCGTTGCCCTGAGTTTACAACGCATTTGTTACTCTATCACTGGCAAAACTGAGGCCACAGTCCAGAGTAATCCCTTACTTGAGTGCCTTATTTGCTATTGCTTTACTGCCCTCCCTGGCCTACACAGCACTATTTTGGTAGTGTTTGGGTAGTGTAAGGTGTTGTAGGGAGGTGACTGATAACATAAAGTAGATAGAAAGGGGACTGTTCTCTTCTGGTGTATGTCTCAGCGTTTGGCTGATAGTGCTTTAATGTGTGTTAGCAACAAATTAGAGGGGGTAGCTCAAGTGTTTGTGATGCTCCAAGGAGGAAAATAATATACAAGTAGTATAAAAATAGATGTAATCTAATTTAGGAATACAAATGCTAAACTGTATTGAATATAAGTTGAACAGGGTTGTGATTGAAAAGTAGAAGAGAGGTTTCTTATGGAACTTAACTGTATATTTTGTAGTGTAAAGTATTACACTGAAAAGAAATACAGAACTTTGAGTTTCCTCTCTTTTAACTTTATATTTTTTCTTTTTAAAGATAAAAACAATATCTGGTAATGTTCCTCATCCTTATGTTTGTGCCAAAATTTAATTTCATTTCATTTTAGTGTACGCTTATTTTTCTGGGAATACATATTCAGAAGACAATAAACGTACTTGATAAAAAGCTCCCAAGTTCTTACAGCCTCTGTCCAAGTGCCTCCTGGTAAATTTGTTGTAGTAGTAGACAAGAAAGTATCCTTTAAAAAAAAAAAAAGTCCTGAAAATTTTCCTTGACAGTTTCTGATGGCAAGTTACATACAGCAGTTTTAGAAAACAAGAAGATTGTGCTTGTAATGGAGTATTTATTGTCCACTCAAATATGCTTCTGATACAGCAGAGGATAAAGATTCATGACACATAGTAGATTCCTTCTTTTGTTGTTATTTTTGCTTTTTCCTCTAGAAATGATTTATTTCTGAATTAAAGCTCTGTACTGCATAAGTTGGATAAATTTCTGTGTTAAAAATAGTTACACTAGTTTTGAAACAAACATTTAAAAAGTCATAGTTTTGGGGGTTTTGTTGCAGTAGGTTTTTTTTTTTTTCCCCACTGTGTCTGAATGATCTTAAGCTATTGAAACAAAACCATGTCACCTACTTCAGCCTCTCCTGGTGGTTAAAACCACGACCAAAACAACCTGGCCTTGAATTATTGGCCTAAATGTAAATGGAAAGCTGAATTTTTTTAAAGTGTTGTCTGACACATCAAGAATATAAAGAAGGCTACACAAACTTTGCTAAAGTCTACACAGACTGAATTTGAAAACGCAACATGATGCAGAATCTGACTTAGTTTTCTTATTATGAGAATTAAAACTTCAGATCAAAGTGTTAGAAATTTATCTCTTTGATTTCTTAAGCTCACTTAAATAGAAGTTGCTCCAAATTTTTGTTTTAACCAGTTTTCATGGTCGTCTTACTCCTGCCTTTGTCATGTACAGGCATGCAAACAATAAGAATCAGCAATTTAGGTAATTTCAGCGGGTTTTGAGGTGTATGGCTTTGCAAATCTGTCTGCTGTTCTATAGAGTCCATGGATTTAAGGACCCATCTTTAGATATTTGTATTTTTTAAATAAATTAGTTAAACTATTATCTGTCATGAAATTTTATTCTGGTAAATATTAAGATAAAATACTCTGGAAATTATCAGACCTTTTCTGTGTCCTTAACTGTTCACATAATACTTAAAACTCTGAGGAACTCAGTGGGCTTCATTTATGACAAGGATGGAAACCACATGTCACCTAAAAAATTGTTCCTTCGTTGCTGCCTCACCAAGAAAACTATGCAAGTTAAATATAAGTCTTTATTTGTTTAGCATGGATGCAAATGCATTGGCTGACTTGTTCTGCCTCTTGACTCTAGAACTCCATTGAAGGAATGTGAAAAAAAATCTTGCTTGCAGGTAATCCCAATCTAAGGGTGCCATATAGAGGCATTTCTGTCCAGATGCTGCTGTCCAAACGTTGCTTCCTGTTGTGTGTATATAGGGCACATAGAGCACCAGAGGCTTCTGGTCTTCTGGGAAACATTCTTTTCTTTTGTAATCTGCCAAGTGCGGTAAGTTCACGGTTTTAAAAAAATCTCAGGTTTGTAAAGTATGTGGGGTTTTTGTTATAAACACCAAATAATTTTGCTGTAAACTGCTGTAAAACACTTTTGGATGAGAGCCATTTTCTCTGTCAATGAAGGTATCTGTAGTAGATGGTAGTGTTTTTTTCAGTGTTTGTTAAGTGGTCTCTAGTTAAAAAATTTAAATAATGAAAATGAACCGATGCCTGTTGTTAGATAAATCACATAGATATGTGGTATTTTGCTTCCTAGTGCAGTGTATAATCAGGAGCTATGTATGTATTATTTAACTTGCATGGTATATGATACTGACCTGTAAGAGGACTTGTGTAAGGTTTTGATGGTCTCCAGTTAATATGTTGAAAATGCAGCTAGCAAATAAATAAATTAATTTTAGGATTTGAGACTGCAGGTTAAATACCTTTGTTACTGTTCCACAAGGATATTCTGTATTCCTTAAAATAATACATAGAGTGCTACTCCTGATGACAGAATTGTTGGAAATGAAGTTCCAGTCGTGCTTGGTTTTACAGCGTGCGATCTCCGTTTTTCTTGAGTAGTTTTATTCTTAATTAATCTTGACGTTCTCTGGTAAATGTGCTAAAACAGCAGTTTGTAGGAGTCTTGAGTAGGTGATTGTTTTTCCTTCTCTAAAGCAGTCTGCATTCCTCAAATAGGTTGAGAACAAATTAGTAGGCTACTCCAAATGTTTCCGAAGTATGTTTATTTGATCCCAAGTTGTCTCTGATACAGTGATCAAGCTTGCTTTCTTTTTTTTGTTCCTCCTGATTTAGGGAATCCTGTCTCCCCTGACTTTGCCTCAGTAAGTACTACAAGACTGGGCAGTTACAAGCTGTGTTTTTGGCATCAGCGATGGGTTTTAATACCCTTGGAATCCCTTTTAGTTGGTAATCAGGTATCAGATTAGGAGGTTTAATAATTGAGATAGAGAAATGAAGACGAATGGCATAAGGGCAAAGGTTTTGTATTACAGAACGTGTCTGCCTTCTAGGATGAGAGTTGTGGAAGCCTGCACTCCAAAAACAGGGTAAGCAGCTTTTCAGGCTGACACTCTTCGTTCAGGAGCTGGTGGGAACTGGGCGAGAGAGGAATTCTCGCCGGATTCACTGAACAGAAGCTGTTTGTGCAGGCATACTGGTTTGGGTAAAACCTGTGCTGGGGAAGCTTTCCAGGCTGGAATTTTGGTCAGCCCGAGGGAGACTGACTCCAGAATAGTTGGTTTGTGCATTCAGAGGTACGAGTCACTACGTTATGTGCAAGGTCTTAAGTCTGGGTCTGTGTAAGGTACGTGCCTGGTGGCTTTTTTTTTTTTCCTTCCCTGTTCTCTCTTCAGTTCAAAACAGACAAAACCAATGCTAATCCAATGCTCTCTGAAACACTGACTTTCTTCCTCTTACTGGCTTTTGAAAGGAAGAGCACTGTTGGTTAGTAGTAAGTAAAGTTGAGAAGTAATAAAGGATTAGCCATAGGCCTTTGGCATGATTTTGTGCAAAAAATCTGGTTACTTGGTAAAATGCTTAGATGTAAATGTTTTGCAGTTCCTTAGTGACAGGATAAAAGAGACTGTATGCTGACCAATGCACTGGTCTTATTTGCAGTCTAATCCAGTGATGGTCGAAAGAAGATGGTGAAGGGAAGTTGTTACCTTAGTACTGACTCAGAAGTCCTGTATATTACAAAAAAGAAGTGCTTTTTTGGAATCTCCAATGTTTTAAATGTTGTTTGACATGGAAAACAGGAACATAAATTCTGTGTGTTAGCACTGAAAAGTGTGTGTCTATTCTCATTTTTTTAATTTGGCTAATGCATTTTTTTATTTTATTTATAGTGTGTGTAAGTTTGAATGTATGACAGAGAGAACGGGAGAAGAACCAGTCTGTGTGCATATACGTGAATCTCTATTTTTTTTTTTTTTCATGCTTGAACTTTCAAGCTTAGCTAGCTTTTGCATCTGGGCTTCTGTACTCCTGGCTCTGCAGAAATTTGACCTTGCTCTGGAGGTAACTATCTCAAGGGCTTTGAGTTTGTGTAAATCTCATGGAGCTTATTACTTCATATAGACAGTGAGAACTTTATCTTTGATCCGGTGTGCAAGAATTTATACACTGATGTGACGTTGCTCAGTGTAAGGCCCCAATTCTTCATGTGCAAGCTAAACATAATGTACAATGAGCAGTCCCATTGTTTCAAATGACTGCTCACAGTTAATTAATCTTTGCTGGGCTGGGACTGAATATTAGCAAAATCAGATTGTTTAGGGCTGTGTGGAAAATTTTCTGCTTCAGTGGAACATTTTTTTTTTGGTGGTGGTTGTTCTTTTTAAAATATATGGCAAACCCCAAAAATGAAAGTCTTCCAGTGTGCATCAGGACAAAAGAGTATCTGTCTAAAAACTTAAAGTATTTTCCATCAGATTTGCGGGTTGGGGTAGTAAAACGTTTCTGTCTGCAGGTGATTAAAATGTAGGAGTAGGAGTAAAAAAAAAAGTTCCTGATCTTAATCATGAATAATTAAGAGTCTCTCTAGTTTTGACCCAAAATTAGAAAATTTGCATCTAGAGTAAGCTTTGTCAGAACTGGTACAGTCCTGTAAAAAGATATTATCCTGATGAATCAGGGCTTCATTAAAAAGATGGCTAAGCAGCTTTGCCAGTGCAGTCAAAATTCTGTTCCCATTCTGGACAGTGCGCTATTTCTGCAGTATGAACATAATGTACCTTCTTAAAAGCACCCCTTGGACTTAAAAGAACTGCCGATTCAGAAAACCTATTTAATGTTTCACCTCCTATTTTAAGGGAAACAAAATGATAAAGTAAATCTGTGAGATTAGGCGGAGATAATACTCTCTGTCCAGGTGTGTTTACCCTGTGTATTTGACAGTACTTTGAGCACAGCCGTGTCTCCTGTTTCCCATATATGGATAGGCTCTAAACCATAAAGAAGATAATTACTTTACTCTTTGTTCTTATTGGGCCTCCAGCCAGTGAAAAAGGGGAGGGGAAGTACTTTAAATAAGCTGTCTTTTACATTCTCGCTTTCCCATATGCAGACCTTGGGTTTCTCTCTACAGTGGGTCCTACAACCTTGGAGGAGCGGCCAGGCCAAACGCGTTGGGGGCCAGTGGCCACACACCAGGTGCCAATTCTGCTTGCCTGGTCCAGATTTTGCTGCTGGAGCATGTCCAGGGGCGTCCGCTTAATTGCAAGAGGTATTCTGTGGAAGAAGCTTTCCCCTTGGGCCCTCACCTGACTGAAGATCCCTTAATATTTAAACAGAAAGAAGGAAGTCTTTTTTTTTTTCCTTTTTTCTTTTTTTCTTGCTTCTTGTGTTGTGCTGCCTTGTCTGTAAAATAAACCCTGCTTTCTATTTCATTGATTGGATCCGTTTTACTAACCATGAAAGACTGATCTTCAGTAGCTGATACTGTTTGACATTCCATGTATAAAAATTGGTTGAATTAGAGGCTGACAGTGAACCTAACCTAATCTTCCCGTACGTGCTTTGATACAGGTACCAACTTTCTTTAAGTGAAAAATACCCACTTAAAAGAATCATGACAGTTTAGAAGGATGATTTTCAAATGTCTGATTCTTAAGGATTTATCCCCTCAGAAAGCTTTAAAACTGTCTCAGCTTTGTTTAGCAGTTGACAGGCTAGCTTATGAATCATGTAAAGTCCAAGGGAGGAAATAAAATGCTGGAGATACTGGAAATAGAATACATTAAAATAAGGATTACAGTAAAAATATTTTGGAGTCATAGTAGTGTAAAAGAGAACAGAATTATGAGCCTTCTTCAGTCTTGTTTTCACGTGCTGTTTCTAAGAAACCTGACTCTTCTGTAGCTGTCTTGTGTGAGACACATTTTCTGATTCTGAAGATTGTGAAACTGATTTTGGATCAGTAGTGAAGCTTTAAATATTGTATTATTATTTTACTTAGGTGGTGGTTCATCGAGGTGAACGTAGCTCTGTTAAAATAACCTGTCTTTCAGTGCTTAGAGGTTTGGAAGAGTGAGTGAGACTTCTACCCATGTGCTCCTCCCTCCCTGCCAGCCCCTCCAAATTTTAATGTATTTAGAGGACCTTAAAATAGGAGTACTTACAAATGAAGATCCAAGCAATGGGGAGCTTGTGTGCTTATCAAATATTATCAAAGCTGGTAGTTTCATGATAAGCACTTGTTTAAGTACAAATAATGGACAAATAAACTTTTCAAACAAGGAATACTTGAATTTTGGTTTTGATTAATTGCTGAAAGGCAACTTAAATTCTGTCTTGTATCCCTCAGAAGCTAATTTTTTTTTCTCATTTCAGAATATTTGAAGTAAATCCAGCCCACTGACTCAATTTCCATTAATTTTTCAGAAAATTGGATTAAAATGATTTTTTAACTTTTCAGATTAAGTTACTTCTGAGTTGTACTAACTTTTGACCAACGCTGTTTGAAAGACTCTTTCAGTATTTTATTACTTTGTCTCTTTAGAAATGAGGTTGTTTTATGTAGTAGTAATGGGAAAAGGTATGCTTTCTTCATCAGTATGATGTACTAAGTCACTTGAAGTTTTCATTTTTATTTCAGGGAAAAAGAAAAGTTGGACTCCTGTTTAAAAAAGACAAAAAGTGTTATTCAGACCTCCTTTTAGAATGGTTACTGCTAATGTTATGATTTGAATATATCCAGCAAGATTGTGTAAGGTACTTAAGCACTGTGGAACATGTTTGTTTTTCTGGGTGAGGTGGTTCTTTGAGGCTTAAACTATAGGTGCTTAGTGGCACAATGAAGATGGAGTTACAAATCTATTTGGTAACTATTATGTACGGATAAAGCCTTCTCTCTTGGAAGAGAGAGAGAGAAGTATATTCACTTGTAAAGAAATAAGAATGTTTTCCCAATAACGTTATTTATGCAAACATTTTGCCTTGGATTAAGTTTTTCCTTTTACTAAGTACAATCGGAGCCTAGAATAAACCAGTATTAATCTCATTTGGATTGTATCTCGTTAAATAGCATAGGTGTTCCAGAATAGAAATGAGATACAACTATAGCTACGTCAGAGTGAGTTCCTTACACTTGATGTATTAAGTGCTCTTTTGCCTTTAAAATGGATTCCCAAGTGCGTGTGAGTGAAATATATTGTTGTCACTGTTACTTACTGGGGACTGTGTAATAGGTGGCCATTGGGCCTAGCGTCCATGTGATGGACAAAATTTATCGTCAGTCCAATATGAAATTAAATATAAAAGTATATAGCTAAAAATTCCCTTGTCATTTGCACGTGCAGGTTTAACAGACTGCAGGCAGTACAGGCTACATTTCCCAGTGATGCAGAATACAGGATGGAACAGCTGGGTAGCTGGAGCCCTCATAAGAATGTAAGATAGCCAAGGTAATTCTCCACTTCTACCCTTTCTGTATGAGGACTGCCCTGGCTGCTCTCGTACAAAAAATTTTCTATTCCTTCGTTTGAACCTGTTCTACAGAAAATTAACGGAGCTTAAAAAGAAAGGGTAAGAGATGGCATGTTTTCTCATCCCAGCGGAGTAAGAATTTGTAGCTTGAGTTCCCTTGGTGCACGCTCCTTATGTGATGCAGAGGGTTACTATGATTTTTCACTCACTTTTCACAGTGTCTGGAAAAAGAAGTGGTTGCCACTTTTATTCAGCATGATTCTATGAGATGATGGTGGACGGTTTTAGAACATGCCTAAGGAGGTGAGGTAGAGGTGTAGCCGTGAGGCAGGCATTGATACAGTTCTGCTAACACTAAGTACTTCTGCTTTTTTTTTATATACAAAAATAAGGCTAATGGCTACTAAGGAGTTTTTAATTAAAAAAAAAAAATCCCTCTGAAATTTTGGTACCTCCTAGATTAAGCAGCTCTGTGTATGTGAAGGGGAGAAGGGTTTTGATGAACAGCATTTTGAGTATAGGGTCCTCATGTCTGTGGAGTCTTAAGGAACCTGACTCTCCTAGCATGCTCTGAGTACTTACCACTCCTGTTGATTTGTGGAGGAGTTGCTTATGCCTAGGTACTGAAGAAAAATAATCTGAACTTGGACGAAAATCAGATGTTTTATCCCTATTTTATGTAAGACTGGTTGCAATTCTGACCTTTGCAGTTTGTCAAAATGTACTTTGCTTTGAATTGTATTTTTGGAAAGCAGGCCATGAGCTTCAGATCTGTTGTGTTGCAAGCAGAATGTGGTAGCGGTTGTGAGAATACTTCATGCCTCATTGGAGACACCGGTTTAGCAGACTCAAGAGTGTTTGTCATACAAATCTTAAACTTTGGGCAGAAATACTGTTGGCCTATTTGTTAGTCTGAATTTACTTTCTGTGCAGGTTGCACTTTCACTGTTGGTTTAGAACTAACCTTAAACAGTGTTTGGGTGCCCTTTTTTGGGCAGGGAATTGATTTCGGTTTTTTTTTTTTTATTCCCATCCTCTGTATCTTTAATATCTTTTTAGTTGCTTTTGTTTGGGTTTTTTTGTTTGTTTGGGTTTTTGTTTGTTTTTTGTAGTTTTATTTGTTTGTTCTCTTTTGCCCCTGGAACTTCTTAACTCCTTTAGATATATACCACCAGTGGATCTGCTGGTCATCTGGCTACCTGATACTTCTTTGTGCTGTAAGATGTGTGATTCATTCACTTACTGCTTTGATAAACGAAGCAATTGGGCTGAAAATACTTTCTAAGATATCTGCTGAATTGTAAAGTTTTAAAGAAAATCAGGAAGTTGAATCATGACTAAATAGGGGACAGTGATAGAAGGTTTCATGAAAGGTTGCATATGTCTCCACAGGATGACGAAATCCAAGGTCTTGTGTTTGGCTTATTCCTCCATTGTCAGCAAATTCCTGAAAGGGCCCACAAGCTTTAACTGGTCTCCTTCAGTGGGTGACAATTTGCTGTCGCAGTCGACTGCTGGAGTCATACTCATTTGGTTCTGTTGCCATCCTATACTTAGATGGAGAGATGGGGAAGATTTCAGTTTTAAGTAGATATTTTCTCAAAGCCTCAACAGGTCAGCTACCCGCCTGCCCTCATCACTCCACGTTATGAAAATTAAGAATTCAGGTTTCAGAATTAAAGTACCTTAATTTGGCCTGATGTTGCATATTATTTAGCTTATGAGTCCACTTAAAAAAGTGGAAATTGAGTTCTCCATGTTCTGTCTCGTAAGTGTTGAACAGTGTTTTGAATGCCTGTGCATTAACATATAAGTGTCAGATGCAGAGACAGCAAAAATTTCCTTAATGATGCTGATAATTCTGTCTGTGTGCTCCAGAATTTGCCATTTAATTAGTATATTTTAAGTAAATGATGGGACCATACATTTTAAAGGGTGGTGAAGAGCAGAATTAATGTAAACATTTCTGTCCTGTATGTGAGGCAAGAAAGAGAAGAGAGTTGCTCAGGCAGCTCTTCTGGCTTTTCTCAACTTTCAAGTTCTTGAACTTTGAACCTTAATGAAATTATCTACTATGTTTCCTATATAAATAGTTCAGATAAAGGATATAAAATTATTTTTCTTAGTATGTTGTTCTTCAAGAGGGAAAACACAAAGGATTTTACTCACTGATAGAAGTTGTCTATGATTATTTTAGTGATTATATTTTAAATTTTGAAGAAAGTAAAATTGCTACTTATCACTTTGGGAATAAGGACTTTCAAATTTTGAATTAATATGATATATAGAAAATGTTTTTAATCTTCAATATTTTTTTTGCTAGTGACTTCTTACCGGAGTGATATAAAAAGTGTCACCTAAGCCTTTTGCTTTTTAACTGCTGATCAGAAATTAAAAACAAATCACAGTAAGAAACCACTTTTGTTTCTAATGAGCATAGGTGATATCTTGGTGGTTGAAGGTAAACATTTTCTCTGTTACAATTAAATAGTTTTGTGAAATGTGTCTCTCAGGAATGGAGTTGTTTCATGCCAATTTACTGCTTGGTTTTGGAGATACTTTTGAGCTCCAGAGAAAGCTTTTCCTGTGTTTAACAATGTCCATTGGATTTTTTTATATATAAGAATATATGCATTTTGGCTATGGCTGCTCCCTCAGTTGAGACACCACCTATCTGCTTATATGATAAAACTTAGATGGGAAGCCCTGAAGGGGCTGCAGGGCATACAGACAGAAAGAGCTTGACTTGGTCGAGCTTTGTTTCTGCAGGAAGTAATGCTAAAAGAAACTATTGTCTTTGAATGTGAGTTTGTCTGAACTTCTGAGAAGTGACTGGGGAACTTGGTTTCTTGAGTAGTACCCTGTATTTTATGTGAGATACTGCATTACAGTATTGTGTCTTCTTGTTGTTATTTCAAGGATTGGAACATCCTTGATTGACTAAAAGTAATTATTATTTAAATGTAGCCAGTGCCTTTTCATTTGAGGTACTCCATATTTCACTGAACATCTATTTCTCTTTCAGTGTCTTATAGTGAATGGATGCATATACTTTCATGTTACATGTATGTTATGTTTGTGTTAATGGTGTGCATTTGCAGTAAAACAATAGCTTATTACTTTGGAAAAATGTCACTGTCTTTAGTAAGGAAATGAATAAACGAAATCTATGTGAATTTCACAACAATGTGATTTCTTTCATGTTGCACACCTGGGGAATGAGGATAGTATCAGTTGTCGGTGTTTATATTCTGTTGGAATTTTCCAGTGTTAGAAATTGAAGGTACTAACTGATTTAATGTGTACAAAAAAAGCAAAGACATGGAAGTAGGAGTCTCTGCAGGTTCAAAACTTACTAAATCTTTTAATTGTATGGCAACTAAATGCCTTGATATGAGGCAAGTATTATGCAGTATTGACATGAAACCTTTCTGTATGGTCTTGAGGAGATGGGTGGGATCTTTGCGGTGTCTGTATAAAGCATACATTGCATTTCTCTCTCTGATAATGTAGTGAAGAAAGTTCCAACCCAGAGGCCGTCCCTTCCTCTCTGTGGTTCTGAGGAATCTGTGATTCTGTCCTTATTAACTGCTTCTTCCTCCTTGGCATGCTTGGAGATTTCTCTCCATGTGCAAACACCGTACAGATGCTGTGGGGAAGATCTTTCCGCTTTTATTTCCCTTTAATCAAGGCACTGTCCTTTCTTTCCCCTCAGACCATAAATGGGTCCACTTAATCATTCCGTTTATGTAGAGGGTTAACTGCATTATAAAGGATTGCTGCATCTTAGCTTAAATTGAGAGGATAGAGTGTTATCTTCTAATGAAAGAAAGCTTTTATTGTTATTGAAAATGGCATGGTAGAGGTGGTGGGGGATGATAGTTGCAAAGAACTCTGAGAACCTACCCGGTCACAGGTGTTTAAAGGGTAGTTCATCCCCAGTCAGAAACTAACCTGGCTGAGGTTAATTTGAAGCTATAGGTGCAGTCATCTTCAGTTGTGAAATCTGAGGCAGAGTGGTAGGTACGAGAGTGGTGTAAGACTGCAGTGTATTGCCATTCACGCAGACCTTGTAGAGAAGCTGAAAAGTAGGAAACTGAATCTTCAAGCCTAAGCCCTTCAATTGTAGGACATGAACGGTGGTGATATGGTAGAAAAACAGAAAAACAAAAATTTTTTTTTTCCCCCTCTATAGTGAAGTTTCAAACCAGTCTCTATTTTAAAAACTTGTTTCAGCTGCTTCTTTTTTCAGCTTGTATATGTGTTAGACAAATCTGCGTGGAATAAATTTATCTTCTTGAGTTTAACATTTCTTTTGTTACTAGTGGAATAAATAACTACATTTGGATTATTGCTTGAATAAGAGCATGTGCTTAACTAATAAGTTGTTGTGGTATTTTTACAAAAGTGGTGGGTTTTTTTCTTCTCTGGGCATTTTAAAAGTAATTCTATTGCCTTGAAATAATTTCTGCAGATTTGCCCCCGACCCTGTTTACACATATCCCTGATTCCAGGTGAATGTTATTAGTAGGAACAAAGGCCTATTATGTATATTTCTGCTTGTCTGTCAGATAAGCATAAATAGAAATAGGAAGGTGAGCAGTTTACAACTTGCTGGTCAAGATAACCAATTTTACAAATATGTGCTATGAAGCCACCTGTTGGCTAGGTAGTCTGTCTAGTGAAATGTTTAAAATAAAAGTTAAATCTAACTTTCATTTTTCTGTGGATGTGATTTTATAGCTCTCCTGATGTGTTGCTTAGGTTTTTCATTTCTACTCTTAGAAGAGAGTATCCCATGTTGCACCTTAAGGAAAGCATTATCATTATCAGTCATACTTCTTGCTTGATGCGACAGTGTGTAAATGCTAGTTCCTCTCTTTTCATTTTCACTTTAGAAGAATTGGACAGGCAGAAGCAAGTATGATGATTATAACAAATGAACAGCTCGTAATTTAGGGAGAATGGCAACATTAAAAAAAAAAAAGTGTTTATACCAGCAAGTAGTATAGTGAAGTATGTGATGATCCTGTGTAAACCTTTTTAATTTTCAGCAGAAATATGGTATGAGGCTTCTGTTCCTCTTACTTTTCCTGTAATTTCCTCCCTACCCTCAATGTGCATTCCTTTCTTTCCTCGCGTTATTTTCCTGGCTGCAGACAAGCATGTACGTGTGTTAACTGAGTGGTGTGTTTCTGTGTTGCCTGTTCGGTACGTGCCCCATGTACGTCTGTTCTGGTAGCACCCTAGGAAGGATCACTCGTGGTGCCTGTTTCATGTCTCCTTATGAAAGTATCTGTTGGCATCAGATCCTTTTCAGCTGGCTTTGTTTTGGAGTGTTTTGGAGGTCGCACACAGTGACAGTGTTTCATTCTTTGCTGTAGAAATACTCGCCTGAAGTACCCAACATAAACTTTGAAAGCGAAACCAACATCAGTGTAAGTCATTGTGGAGTGGTAATATTCAGCCGTTGGATGGGTACTAAGTATGTTCTTTCCTTTTTTGGGAAGGGCTGGAAAACGTTCTCACAATTATGTTTTTTAGTCATTAATATTAAAAGAATGGTCGGATTATTGCTGACCACAAAAATCACTTTGAGAGAATGGTCTGGTTTATTATTTCTGTCTTTCTGGTGTATGCTTTAAACGGATAGGCAGCATTTCTAAAATTACGTTTTGAGATGTATAGGGATTCAAAAATGAGCTGCACTTAAAATTGGGTTTTGGTGCTTGCATCTGTATGAATAGATAGGTTATGTTCTTTTCAACATATATTCCAGGATTTTGGCATCTGTGTGTACTTTATAAAAAGAAGCACAGAAGTACAAATACTTTGCTGATTGTCTTTCTTATTCTTCCTTTCGTTTTCACTATACCCATTTCAGATACTCTTTTGTTGTTCTTAAATGAGTAGGCACAGAATTTGTTTGTTGCCAACGGCAGTTTTTTACTGTAAATTGTGTACTGGTTTCTACAGGTGACTTTACAAAAATCTTATAGCAAAATTGTTTTAGAAATTACTCCTTTTTACGGAACATGATGTTGATCCTTATTGCTAAATGAGAGGTTGGTTTGTAGAGCATTGCAGTCTTGCAGCTTTTCTTAGATGCCTAACATAACCATATTAAGCTTTCAGAGGATTGCCTAAATATCTTAGAGAAGCATGAAATCCTCCTTGTTACCGTGATGAGGGTACCATTATACCTTACAACTGAGGACAAACATTTTGGTGTATCCACCTTCTGTCAGGATGGTCAAGTGGGATGGACTCTTACCTGGAAAGGAATTCTCATACATCATCTCCGGAAATCTAACCTTTGCTTACGAAGCTAAACTTAATTTTTGCTGACAGACAGCCTGCTGCAAGGCTGGCTGCTGTGCTCTTGTAAAATGGCAAGAAATGAAAACTGAGCCTGACTGAGCACTAGTCTCATTCTCTGTCTGCTTCTGCACAGCTGCATGAAAAAGAAAAACAAAAGTTTATTTGCACTTGGTGGATGTGATTTCCTGCAACAAAACACATGCACACGGACTACACACATCAGGTTTCTTTAGTGACTTCTCTCATTTGATTCAGGAAAAATGTTTCACTTTTCCGTGGCTTGGCATATATTGATCTGCTGAATTATTTTTGTTTGCTGTTTCCCCCTCCCTTAGTTCATCAGGATCGTAAAGCCAAGTTGTGGCTTTCCTTTTCCTTGTAGTTTTTCAGCATGCTTGAAAAATTTTGTTAGCAGTATACTTTGTAATCAGATGTCTGCTTAGAAGAAAGCAATGAAAGGTGGTACTTCTGCCAGTCTTTTAGCAAATGTATAAAACACACAGTCTGCGTTGTTCCCTGTCTGGGTGTTGATTCCTGGTTGGCGAGAGATGTAGCAGGAGAGGCTGACGCGGTTACTGTTGTGCCTTCATCCACCCAGCTCCCGCAGAGCTTCCTGCTCCGGCAGCAGTACTGGACTTGTGATGCTGTGTGTGTTCTTGAGCTGACACCAGCTGATACCAACTGGTGCTGATTTTGGTTTAATGTACCAGGTTAGCGTGTCTGTGGTAGCTCGGGAGCGGACATGCATCCCAGTCAGCCATCCCTGCGTAAGGAAGTTATAAACTTGGGTAAGGACTCCTAGTAACTATCTCTGGCTGTGGTAGCGGTGAGATTATTGTAGTTACAAGACTGTATATACACAGATGAACTGTAATACAAAGATGCCATTTAACACTCTTCAGTTACTCCCCAGAGGAAAACCACCAATCAGATAGAAATATTCTGTCCTGCAACCAAATATGGGAAAGAAGAACAGGACTTACTGCAAGCAGCCATGGATTAAGTAGTGTTTTAAGGGGGGGGGGAACGTCGGGTAAATCCAGATGTTAAGGGACATCCTTTTTCAACAGCGGGCTGGAGGCAGGCAGTCAAGGTGTTCGGACTTCCTATATGGTTTTGTTCCTATCTTTGCATACAGTTAATTCCACTAATGGTGGGGAAGAAAAATCCCTTTGTGTCAAGTTTTCTTTATTATTTTGCCCCACTTTTTTACTTATTACCGAAGGCATACCTTGTTTATTCTCTGCTAAAGATTGCTAATAGTGATTAATCTGTATGATGTTGGATCGTTAGTGCCCATGGACTGTTTTCCCTTTAAGCTTTGTAAAAGGAGGGGGAAAAAAAAGAAGGAGAAACGGCATGACTTACTGTTGGGTTTCTTTGTTTGTTTTAAATTGTAATTTGTGTAATACCTGTTAAATTATATTGGTCTCTAGACAGTACTTTCCTCAGCTGTTTAAGTCTTAGAGGGCAGAAGTTTAAATTTGTGATGAGTAATACCTACTTGGTGTCCAGATCTTTGACTAGTTATCTTAAAAATAGGAGACTTTACGTACTCTTGAATTGTTAGGAGTACAAAGTACTGTTATATGAGCTGATTTTTTTGGTTTTTTTTTTAACCTTGTTCTAATTTTATATGAAGATGTGCATCTGACCTTTTCCACACTCACTAGAAAACCAGGTATGCAGGAGAGGATGGGCTTTTATAAAATTATCTATCTTACATTAAAACAATGTTCATCCATTCCCCAGCAAGCCACTGCTAAATATGCCTTTTTTTTTTGTTTTGTTTTCAAGATACAAGAGTGTGCAATGGAATTTAGATTACTTCATTTAAAGACTCTTCATATTACAGAGTAATATGTAAGAATTTCCTTGGAGTTCAGGGAGGAGATAAACCTCATCATCTTCAGTATGCTAATGGCACGTATAGCGAGAAAGCTGAAAGCTGCCATGTAGTGTATATGTTCTATCAGAAACTGATGGTGTTTGAAATAGGTATTTAATCTTTCTTTACTTAATGAGTATTTTATGTGTAGTTTCTTTGCTTATATAGACTGAAACTACAAGTACATAGAGGGAAATATCTTGAGTCAATATTTTCTGTTACTCATTTGAAGAAATAACTTGTAGCGATACAGAATTCATTATTAACGTAAGATTAATGGTAACAGGTATGGAGAACAACTTGTTAGTAATTTACATCAGTAGATTTAGGAATTCTGGAATACATTTAGATATTTAGGAATTTCCAAAATAAAGCACTTGAAATCCATGTTGTCTTAAGATGCTGTTTTGAAACACCCTTCCCAGTAATGCATAAGTGAGAGTTTGGGGGCAGAAGGGGAGCACCACCTCATACTTCTGCAGATAATTAGACTAGCCTTCATTAACTGACTGTAATGAAAACCTGGTGCTTCTCACACCGCAGGAATGCAGAAACTTTTTTCACTTTCAAGGTACTTTTAGTCAGTACCTTAACATAAATAATTAATATTAAAAATACAGTAAGTTCAAAGTATATGTGCTGTGATTTCAAGGAAGAAAAACACTCTGTAGTACAGAGTCCATTTGCAGTTAATTCTAGCTTTTACGTTTTCTTTATAAGCTGAATGTTCTACTTATCAACATTAGAAATAGTTAACAAATCTGTAGTAGTGTATTGAAGTTGGAAATTAAGTTCCTAGATATTTTCAAACATGAATTTTTATTAAAAATCTAAAATATTAAGTTTCAATATTAAGACAGCTCACAGTGTTTAAAGTCATAGAATTGCAGAATAACTGAGTTTAAAAAGGACCTCAGGATGTTTCAAGTCCAACCTTCTCTCAGCCCTGAGGTCAGACAAGGCTTCTTCGAGCTTTATGTGGTTGGATCTTAGAAACCTTCAAGGATGGAGACTACAAAACCTCTCTGGGGAACATCATCTACTTCCTGTCCGTCCTCAAGATGAAAAAGCTCTTCCTTTTTGTCAAGTTGGAACTTCTAAATCTCTAGATACATATTTTTCATGATTATTCTTTGACTGTCTACGTTATTCTCTTCAGTTTAGCACAGTTATGCCAAAACTTTTGAAGCAAGATCTGCTTAACTTGAAGCTGTAAATGATTTAAGTCTTACTATGATTCAGTATAAGAATAAAGTTGATACATTTCTAATGGATAGCCAGAGTTTTCAGGAACAATGCAGCTGTGGGTTAAAAAAAAAATCAAGTTTAATGCTTCAGTGTTTCACTTTATGGAAATAAGTGAGCAGATTAACATTTGTTTTAGGAAAGGCTAAGTTAGATGGTAATTTTTATGAAAAATTTTTAAAAGTCAATTCTTCATTCAACCATGAGTTGTATTTTGCTCTGCGTTTCCAGGATCGTGGTTTCTGTCCCAACTCCTGAAAGTTAATACTGTTTTATTTCTGGAGCAGCGCATTCTGGCAACATTCTTTATAGTATTTGTCTCTGGAAATGAGAGCACCTAACCTAAGAGTGTGAAAAAGATAAGAAACTAATAAAGGCCCCGTAAATATAAGCAAACTTTTTGTCAGTGTACTTTTGCAAACACTGCGTTGAGATAGCTATGTGATTATAGTCCACTGAAACCATTTTGTATCATCAAACTGAAACTGTTCTGAATTTTTGAATATTCAAACTAGAATTATACCAACTTTTTTTAAAGCTGTCATAGTTTTCCTTAAATCGGTGCTGGCCACTGTAATAACAATTAATACATGATAGTGTGACCTGCTATTCAGAGATATTTTTTTTGCTTCAAAATGAAGCGTGCAAATTTAGTTTTCATTATTTTTTCCTAAACACAAAGGGAACCATGGTGTTTGCTGGGTAGTAATCTCATAGTCCAGGTTATTTTTGTCAGGAGGCCTGTTTTGTCAACCTACGTAATTATAAAGATTCCAAGGTGCAGAATTTATGGTGAAAGTTCATAAGTCAGAATTTCATTCTGCCTCTTTATTCTGTGTGTTAACATCTCATCCTGCTTCCTGGGTCTGATTAATCTCCCATTTTTAATCTGTATGTCCCAGGTATTTCTGCGTACATAGCCGCCAGCTTTGGGAGCGTGTTGGCACAGTTCAGAGTCTGTTTATAGTCGCAAATAACCTGCCAGCAGAATTTCTAGAGGTAGCTCTGGTTTGGCAGTCTAAAGTCACAGCTCAGCAGATGGTACTGGAGGAGCACATCAGTGGGAGACTTTGCTGATGCCACAATTAGTACAAAATACTAGCGAAGCTGTTGCAGTGATGAGGGTTGTGAAGAAGTTGAGTAGCTCCTTTTAATGTATTTCAGGAAGGGGGGTGCATGCTGGGCTCTTCTGTTTCAGCTCTTCTAGATGTGGACAGTGGAAAAAATTCTACATTTGCAAGTGTACGAAATTATCATATATTGAGGTCTGATTACACAATGCTTTTAAACACATTAATATGCATATTTTTTCAAGTATGTGCAGAGAAAGAAGAGTATCTGGATCAATTAGAATATTTGACTTCAGGATATATTTGCTTTCTCCTGTCTTGGGTAAAATACGTGTAAGAGGTGTCATAAAGTAGGGTGCTTCTCATATGGAAGATGTGATTCCTCTTCAGAGGCTTGCTCTCCTCTGTAGGTGTGTTCAGTTTATTTGAGAGAGCTTTGACACGGAGTGCCATTCACTAGATTTTACTGTCTTTTCCTGGATGAACGAGCTAGACTTCTGGATATATGCATGCTGCTTATGTGGTTTACATTTGAACTTCTAATCTTTATTATTTCTTTATATGACATGTTACAATTTTAGCGGTAATAAGTCCTGCATTTGGACAATCATACGTTTTGCTTGATAAAGACACTGGCTACAAAGGCAGGCTGACAGATATAAACCACTTTTTTGGTTAAGCAGGCTCAGTAGTCACTCTGAAAGTACAAAATTTTGCCTTCTTTATATGCTGCCATAGAGATTTATCTGTTGAGATTATTTTTAGATTTTGGATTTTCATTTCTAAAAACAAACAAACAAATCTGAAAAAACAAAAACAACCCCAAAAAAACAAAAAACATTTTTTATTCTTTTAGTTATGGAGAAGCTGAAGATACATAGTTGTTTCAGTCAAATTTTACGTAACATTTTTTTGAAACACACCAATGAAAAAAAAAAAATATTGATGAACCAGACAGTTTGGAGCTCTGTACATGTTCTCTCCCTGGTCAGCAACATGGTAATGTTCTTTTTGTTTTGCTCTGTAGCTTAGAAGGCAGACTTTATTTCATGCTTGCTTTTTTAGGGTTAGGAATTGCAAACAGTATAATGTACTTCCCACGTGGATAAGGAAGGTTATCTGGTGAAATGGAAATAGTATCAGCTTGTGGATGTCAGTCGGAAGCAGTTGGATTTCACAAGTGGGGCTAATGTGAGGCCTCCCAGGCTTCTGGTACTAAATACACAAAGGCACAGTTAAATTTATCAAATGAACAAACACTGAATTTTTCAGTTTAGGAGCAGCATAGAATCCTGAACTTTTATTTTCATTCATTTTGTAGGTTCAGTTAGTTACATATGATGAAAAGAGTACTGTAAATTGCTAAGATGACAAAATCCAAATGGTTTAGGAATAGAAGGCCAACAAGGCATTTTGAGTCTACTTTTAATTGACATGTAACTCTCCTTTATCTGTTTCTAGCTTTTTCTTAATTACTGAACTTTGTCAGTTATTCTGATACGCTAGATTTCAGGCATGTAAAACCTACTAAATATATTCTACTCATACTTGGTTTTCAGCACTTTAATATTTCCCGCTTATTCCAAATGTATGGAGTTCATATTAAACATCAGTATTTTAAACCATGAAATTTTATGGTTCGGCATGTATCAGTCATAAGAAAAGGAAAATAAAAGTAGTGTCTTCACCTTTGAAAATGCATACACATATCTCAGTGTCATCTTCAATTTGTTTAAGGGGAATAAGTTTTTTAAGGTGCCAGGACTCCCAGTACCACAGGAGTCATGTTAAAAGCGGAAAATAAGAAGTGAACTTCTAATAAAATGCTAGTCCTGTTTTTTAAGGCTTTCATACTAATTTGTAGCAAGAGTTAGTTCTTAGACTTTTGTTTGTTTGTTTAGGAAACAAGTTTTTTGGCCATGTTTGTTCTTTGCTGATGGCAAGTAAATCAGTTTACAGGCAGAAGAGAAACCTTAGTTTCTCCCCTTTGAGGGAGAGGAAAATGCTGTTTAGTTTGGTAATTCAGAAAAGGCAATGAGAGGAGCTGACGATACTCTGAAGACGGACTTGGGAAATGTCGGAGGTTATGGCTAAAACAGAACAGGTCTTAGAGGTGGGGTGATGCAGGTAGTGTAAAAATTTGAAGACAGGCCTCAGATACAAATCCAAGTAAGTCAAGCTTCAGTGGTTCTGCTGTTTATGAGAACAGTGCTCAACCCCCCAGTGTTACCAAAGGCAGGCCTGTGCTTTGTTTCTAAAATAATTGTTTCTTACTGATTTTCTTACTGTGTGGGAAAATAGCTAATTACTGACCTTCTTAAAGAGTTATTCACTGAGCTGATGTTACAGATAGTGATAATGAGGAGACAACCACAAGTAGTTAATCACCAAGGATGGAATAACAAGAAGTAGTTAATCACTCCAAGATTCTTCTATATGTCAAATGTGTGCTCCTGTACCAATTAAAAGGGAGTTATGGCTACTTCAAAGAACCTTCTCAAGAAGTTGGCAAACTTACAGCACACTTTTACTGTCATGAGATGACTCAATACCTTAAAAGGATAATGAGAGGAAGGGTCTCCTTACCCAAACGACCACTGAGACACTCACGCCTGTGCAGAAGTGTTTTGCCGATGCAGGAAAGTTTTATACGCACGGATAAAAAGGACTGTTTGGTCATCCTGATGAATATGTAGGCCCAGGTGGAGTTATGTATTAGGTAGGCGGAATAATGAGAATATTTTGTGTATAAATAATGGCTGAATACCCCGGTAAGGTGTGCTAGATTTGTGGGTCTTCCCCCTAGCACCCAACTNTCTTAGACTTTTGTTTGTTTGTTTAGGAAACAAGTTTTTTGGCCATGTTTGTTCTTTGCTGATGGCAAGTAAATCAGTTTACAGGCAGAAGAGAAACCTTAGTTTCTCCCCTTTGAGGGAAAGGAAAATGCTGTTTAGTTTGGTAATTCAGAAAAGGCAATGAGAGGAGCTGACGATACTCTGAAGACGGACTTGGGAAATGTCGGAGGTTATGGCTAAAACAGAACAGGTCTTAGAGGTGGGGTGATGCAGGTAGTGTAAAAATTTGAAGACAGGCCTCAGATACAAATCCAAGTAAGTCAAGCTTCAGTGGTTCTGCTGTTTATGAGAACAGTGCTCAACCCCCCAGTGTTACCAAAGGCAGGCCTGTGCTTTGTTTCTAAAATAATTGTTTCTTACTGATTTTCTTACTGTGTGGGAAAATAGCTAATTACTGACCTTCTTAAAGAGTTATTCACTGAGCTGATGTTACAGATAGTGATAATGAGGAGACAACCAGAAGTAGTTAATCACCAAGGATGGAATAACAAGAAGTAGTTAATCACTCCAAGATTCTTCTATATGTCAAATGTGTGCTCCTGTACCAATTAAAAGGGAGTTATGGCTACTTCAAAGAACCTTCTCAAGAAGTTGGCAAACTTACAGCACACTTTTACTGTCATGAGATGACTCAATACCTTAAAAGGATAATGAGAGGAAGGGTCTCCTTACCCAAACGACCACTGAGACACTCACGCCTGTGCAGAAGTGTTTTGCCGATGCAGGAAAGTTTTATACGCACGGATAAAAAGGACTGTTTGGTCATCCTGATGAATATGTAGGCCCAGGTGGAGTTATGTATTAGGTAGGCGGAATAATGAGAATATTTTGTGTATAAATAATGGCTGAATACCCCGGTAAGGTGTGCTAGATTTGTGGGTCTTCCCCCTAGCACCCAACTTCGAATAAAGCAGTATCTCCTCTCTAAACTACTTTTGGTTTCGAGGGCTTTCATTTCAGGTAACACCAGCAGGAGGGCTTTGCTTAGAATTTTTCAAGATATTTTGAAGTTCAGAAGCCTTAGATACCTCGCATTGTCTTTTAGTTTGCTTTGGATAAGATCCTTTAACCTTTGTGTAATCGAGGACCACGAAAGTTGGGCTGGACAAGGGTAATAGTCAATGGACTGCTCTGTGATTACAGTAATCATTCTCCTTACATGCTTTTATGCAAATTTTGAATGGTTATTTAAGAAAATCATATTGTTTAGTTGATATAACTCATTTTAGTTTATTGTACTATTTTTCTCAGTTGTTTGTATTGTGATACCATGGGGGAAAAGTGGGAAGTGCATACATAAGGTCTGTTTTACTTTCCCCTCATTCCCCTACGCTTGGAAGATTACTTGAAAGATTCTTAGATTCCTCCAGCTTGGTGTGCTTAGCCTGGAGCCAGGCTTGCTGCTGCACTTTGTGCTGTTCACCGAACACGTATTTGGAGTTAAATGGCTATGTGTTAAAATGGCTACTAACTACCTACTTTCATGGCAACAGCAACTCCCCTCTGTTCTCTTTCCCTTATTTTTCCTCCCCTCTCTGCAGAGCTGCTTGCTTTGGAAGGTCTCGTTGACATTAAAAATGTAAAAAAAAAAAACAACAACCCAAACATGCAACCCAAAAACCCCAACCCCGAAACAAAAAAACCCAAGTGGAATTTATAGAGGGGGTGGGTACATGACTTCTGGAAGATGCCAAGTAGGAGGAGTTGACTGGGACTTGAGCACCTGTCCCCGCTTAATTTTTGCAGAAGTCCTGGAGGAAGAAAAGCTCTAGTAGTACTAGGGAAGGAGAGCCTGTGATGTGACCTCCTCTATACATAAAAGAGAGGTTGGAAATCACTTTTCTTTCATAGAAGTTCAGGAGCGGACTTCTATGGTTTGCTCTAAATAGATGTTACTTTGCTGTTAATTTCTCTCTGCTTTGTGACTGGAGTTAGTTTTCCTGTAATTCTGTAACTATTTGAATACTGCTCAGCTTTCCTGTGTGCAGAAAGTATGACCTTGTACAACCATGGTTTTTGGACTAATCACAGTTTAACCTGTATGTAGGAATCCTGTTGGATAGAATATCTTCTAGTTTTATCTTCTGTAGTTATTTTTTGTGGGGATATTTTTAGGAGCCTTCTGAAAGAGAGGGGTGTTCCTGTGCTTGAAAATGTTACGTATGTGCATTAAATATATCTATGCCTATGAGTGTGGTGTAATGTGTGTGTATATTTTAAAAATATCATGCTAAAAGCACTAAAAAGTTGTGGAAAACATGTAAAAAAAAAAAACAAATTAATTCTTTTGAGCCTGATTGGTTTCTAAATCAGCTCTGTATTTATTTTTATTTAATGCCTGTTATTTAAGTGCTGTAATTCCTGGGTTTTTTGGAGAGGGGGAAACCGTTATGGATAATTTTTTAAATATTTCTTTTGTGAAGTTAATTGGTTTTTGTTTGTTTCCAGGAAATGGCTCTTGAAGTTAAATGAGGCTGGAAAAAACACATAAATGAAGCAGAAGCTGCTCTGCATGTGTTAGGGCTATATCACCACAAGCACTGCTGATCAGCCAGACTTGGTAACTTGTCATAATGAAGAAAATTAGTCTCAAAACAATTCGCAAGTCCTTTAACTTAAATAAAAGTAAAGATGAAAATGACTTTGTAGTGGTTCAGCAGCCATCGTTAAGTGAATTTGGAAAAGATGACTCCTTATTTGGCAGCTGCTATGGTAAAGATTTGGCTAGCTGTGAAGTCAATAGTGAAGATGAAAAAGGAGGCAAAAATAGATCAAAAAGTGAAAGCTTAATGGGTACGTTAAAAAGGAGGCTTTCAGCAAAACAAAAACAGAAAGGCAAAGGCAGCACACCATCTGTAAGCTCTGCAGATGATGACACCTTTTCTTCCTCATCTGCTCCAATAACCTTCAAAGATGTGCGAGCTCAAAGACCTCTGAGATCCACTTCCCTCCGTAATCACCATTACAGTCCAACTCCGTGGCCCCTCCGACCTACAAATTCAGAAGAGACTTGCATCAAAATGGAAGTGAAAGTCAAGGCCTTGGTCCATTCCTCTAACCCAAGCCCAGCACTGAATGGCGTTCGAAAGGACTTCCATGACTTGCAGTCAGACAGTGTGTTCCAGGAACAAACCAATGCGTTAAAAAATACGGAGTCTCAGAACGGGGACTTGCATCTTCATATTGATGAACATGTGCCTGTAGTTATTGGATTAATGCCTCAGGACTACATTCAGTATACTGTGCCTTTAGATGAGGGAATGTATCCTTTGGAAGGATCACGTAGTTACTGTCTGGATAGTTCCTCACCCATGGAAGTTTCAACCGTTTCTTCTCAAGTAGGGGGAAATGCTTTCCATGAAGAAGAGAGCCAAGTGGATCAGGATGTAGTCGTTGCACCGGATATCTTTGTGGACCAGACGGTGAATGGTTTGTTAATTGGTACCACAGGAGTCATGTTGCAAAGCCCAAGAGTTAATCACGGTGATGTCCCTCCACTCTCACCTTTGCTACCTCCAATGCAGAATAATCAAATCCAAAGGAACTTCAATGGATTGAATGGCACAGATGCCCACGTGGCTGAAAGTATGCGCTGCCATTTGAATTTTGATCCTAACACTGCCCCTGGAGTTGGAAGAGTTTATGATTCTGTACAGAACAGTGGTCCTATGGTTGTGACAAGTCTCACAGAAGAACTGAAAAAACTTGCAAAACAAGGATGGTACTGGGGCCCCATTACGCGTTGGGAGGCAGAGGGAAAATTAGCTAATGTGCCTGATGGCTCGTTTCTTGTTCGAGATAGTTCTGATGATCGTTACCTTTTAAGTTTGAGTTTTCGTTCCCATGGGAAAACTCTTCACACTAGAATTGAACACTCAAATGGTAGGTTTAGCTTTTATGAACAACCAGATGTGGAAGGACATACATCTATAGTTGACTTAATTGAACATTCAATCAGGGACTCTGAAAATGGAGCTTTCTGCTATTCGAGATCCCGGCTGCCTGGATCAGCAACTTACCCAGTGAGACTGACAAATCCAGTATCTCGGTTTATGCAGGTGCGTTCTTTACAATACCTGTGTCGTTTTGTAATACGTCAGTACACCAGAATAGACCTGATTCAGAAACTGCCTTTGCCAAACAAAATGAAGGATTATTTACAGGAAAAGCACTACTGAAAGCTTATGGGAATCTTGCATCTTGCACTTTGGGAACAACAACAACAAAAAGAGATTGAATTACAGTTTACAGACTTTCATTATTATCAGAATCTTTTGCTGCCATAAAAATATTTCATTTTTGTGTGTAAAAGAAAAGTAATGCATTTGGATTTATGTTTGTTTTGGGGTTTTTTGTGTATTTTGGGGGGCTTTTTTTTTTTTTGGAAAGAATGATCTCAAGTTTATTTTTAGAAGTGTGAAATAGCTATCTTTCATCAATGTGCAGATTAATCACAATGTGAATGATCAAATTCTCCTTAATTTCCCCCAAGTCCTTTGCTGCTATCCACTGTGATTTTTATGCATTGAAAGCACATGTCATGTGTATTCAACCATAAGTAAAAGTCAAATGAAACTTGGTGAATGGATTTTTTTTTTTTTTCCTTTAAAAATACCCTGTTTGAGAAA